>WSXT02129941.1:0-10728 GCA_011762715.2 Neuroterus valhalla
TTTGAAAGGGTCAGTAAACAGCTTCCCATCTATCGTCGGTTATATGATCGTCGGACATCTGCTCTTAGCTATAAAATTATGAAATGTTTGATCTATTCTTAAACTTGGAATTTTCTAAAAGAATGGTATAAAATAAAATAATTGTTACTACGTAACAGTTGGTAACATGCCGATAACAGGAGTCTTGAATTTGAACTCCTCTTATTTATCTACTGACTACGAATTCACAGGATGCAAAAAAGTCTTTTGCAAACAGAATTTCAATCTTGATCCCTGATGGGACAAACAGGTGACTTTTTACCATTGCGTTCCCCTTTCCCCCCACCCATTACTGAACATCCAGATCTTGCAACCATGCAGTACAGTAAGTGCAAGCACAGAATCAAAAACCGCAATTTCAGCCTCATTTTTTACATTTCAAGCTGTGATAATATTTCGTACACTGTCGATAATACGTTCAAAAATCCAGCGGCTTTTACGCATGTGTTGAAGGAAGGGATTTTCTCAACTTCATAGTTAATTACCAACTCGCTGATTTGATCAAATTCTAATTTATCTAAATTCCTTTATACCTGAACCCGTCATTTCCAGCATCAAACAAGAGAAAATTGAATCTCAATTAATCGATCAAACAGAGCTTTGAATTTTCCTGCTTGTGACTCGCACACGCCTTCTGCCTTTGAAAGTTTGAATAGTTACGTAATCCTATTAGAACGTCATCTAAAGCCGATAGAGTAGTGCACCATTATCGGTGATAGAAATCTCTAGTTCCTCACGAAGGGGGTTGATGCTCTATTGTTAGGCCTCGAAATGCACAAGAGCAACCAACAGCTTCGCGATAACGTAGTTGCTTTAGAGTTCAGCTCTATCCCATAGGAAGGATTTCGATTAACCGAGAGAGGAGGCAAGACTCACAAAGGTAGCATTACACTTAATTTAGAATTTAGTAGAACCGCTCTAATTAAAATTTAATGTTGAGCAATTTGTGAGAAAATCAAAATGATTGTTTCCAGAGGACTTGCATGTTGGTGGCGGCAGTAGGGTGTGGTGCTTGACAAGAGGTGAAGAATCTTTAGGAAATTTATTTTCAAGGTGTGAGTGGAGTGTGAAGGTGGAAGCTCGGGTGGAAAGTAAAGGTGCGAGAGGTATAGAAATAGTAAATTACATGGCGAGTGGCGAATGGCTGAGATTGCTGTCGAGTGTGGGGTTGCGGGCCCGAGCGAAGCGAGGGCAGCACCACATGAGTCAGTGATCTCCGCCGGAAAGGGCTGTCTCCGCCATTCGCCACTCGCCATGCATGATATTTTCCACAAAAAGTGCATCGAAAACTCGGCTTTCGACGACTCTTAAGTGATAGCGGAATAAGAAAAACTAGAGTTTTGAGGTTATGGTTGACAACATGTGACAATCACATATATAATTACGGTAATGGGTTGGCACTATTGACGCCTATTACGCGTGCGACTCAGTGATGCCAATACAGAAACACTCTCAAATTTTTTCTGCTTGCACAGCTAATTTACTTTCGCCGTTCCAGCTGATTTCTATTCACCTCTAGTGGCGAATAGGAATCTCGGCAGTATTCTCCCGTATTCTCATATCTCAAGAAGCGTCAAAAGTCAAATTTTTGTTGCACGTTTTATGAACAATAGGTTTTTAATGTGGGAAGGAGATGAAGTTTGGTTCGTTAAGGTTAGGTTGACATGAAGGAAGGTACATTTAGCCCCGTGGTATTCTGAAATGAAAGTGTGCCATGTGTTCACCAAGGCCAAGTGGTACCCGTCAAAATAAATGGCAAGCATATAAACACTAATCAATTTTGAATAGATGAACAGTATTGGATTATTATCTTGCGCGATTAAATCGCGCGGGAGACAAAGACCGCGAAATCGCTTTTTTTTAAGCACCAAGCGATGGAGAATTGTTGAAACTATCTCTGGCAAAAAGCGATTAATGAGAAAGTTAAAGTAAAATAATTCGAATTTCAGTAGATACGTTTGAGCGTTTTGTTCAAATTTTATCTTCAAATTCGCCTTTTTTTCATTTATAGGAATTTCGTGCTCGAATTAAAGTTAACGTCAAATGAATCCTAATGATTTGAGAGGACAACTTTTGAAAAGAATTCATCAGTGAATTTAGAAGATTCAAAGAGTGTTCAGGCATTCGAGGGAATTCCCAAGAATTAAGACAAGTTCAAAAATAATTTATGATGAATTAATAAAAACTGAAGGTGAATTCCAAATTAATTCAAACAATGTCAAAAATTTCCAATTTTTCCAACAATTCGAAAATTTTGGTGGGAAATTTATTACCACCAAAATAGTCGCATTGTCAACCAAAAATATGAATTTCTAACCAAAAAGAAATTCCTGACCAAATAGTACAATTTTCTTCCGAATTGTTGATATTTTAGACCCAGATAGATATCGTGCAGAAAAATTGAAATTTCCAAACAATAATGTATTTTTTATTTTTAAATTCTTATTTTCTATGCAGAAATCCATTATTTGAATAAACAGTTTGAGTTTTGAACAAGAAGCTTAATTTGCTACCAGAATAGTCGAATTTGAAACAAAAAAGTCTTTTGAGTTGAACTCAAAAGTTGAGTTGAATTCTCGAGTTGAACTTTTGAGCAATAAGTTGAAGTTTTGACCCTAAATTTAGACTCTCTTAACAAAATAATTGAATTTTCAACAAAATAAGGGAATATTGAAACTAAAATTTTCCATGTAATCGATCTCAATTCAAGATTGAAAAAGAAATTGAAAATATTAATTGCATACTTATTCATATAAATTACAGTTATTTCTCATTATTATATTTCCGATTCCATTGCTCATCAGAAAAAAATCCGTTTGAAGTACCAGAAAGTTTGAACGAAATTTGAAACAATCGAATTAGTTTATAGAAATGTGTTTAATCAAATTACAATTTTCGAGAATAAATTCATATATTTTAATGTAAAAACTCGAAGATAATGTTTGACTGATTGTTGAAATTAAAAAAATTATTAATGATAAATAATGCAAGCCCCATGAATATCAATGAAAATGATCAAATTTTATAGAAACAGTCAATTTACATAATGGAGCATTCGATTCCTTTTATTAAAGTATATCTAGATGTAACACTTTTCCATTAATTTCGAACCACATTATTCCTTTTTCATCTATTCCAAATTGAGAAATGAATTCCTTCATTTTGTTTTATACTTTTTTTTCATGCATAATTTATCAATAATAATCATTGCAATATTCAATGCAATATATTCCGCGCTCAAAAAACCAGTTCCCGTCCGATCAATCAAGTTAAGCAGCATTGGCGCGGTTAATACTTGGATGGGTGACCATCCGGGAATACCGCGTGCTGTTGGCATGTTGACAGGAGACTGACGCCTTCCAATAATCAGGGTTTTAATCCCTCTTTTCCTCACTTGATTCGTATCACCAATTGACAAATTTGAGTCACAAATAAAACAATTAGCGTCAGACTCCATCGTATCTTCTTAATTCATAACCTACGCTTACACTTTGATAGTTTTCAAAATGGCGGCATGCATTTTACTAGTTCATTCACTGGCCGCAAGGGAATGAGATTTAAGAAAAAAACGATTAATTTGTATTGAAAACTTTCAAAGCGAATATCGAAAAAAAATATTCGCAACTAGAAACTATTGTTCTGTAATTTTATTCAAAGGAAATTGTTATCCGTATAGTTCATAAAAAGCAAGCATAATAAAATGTCATCTTTCCACACTACACTTTGGATAGTAACGAGAGGCCTGGTCTCCACCAAGATATGAACGAAGGGAATTCCTCAGCTTCAGAGACAACTGACTCCGGAATTGAATCGGAAGCCTGAACGTAACCTCAAGCAGCCTTAGTCTTGCTTCAAGTGACGCAGGAGTGACAGTCCCTTTTATTTAGGAATTATATTCCTCCAGACTGTCGCACGCGGAATTAAATCGAAAGACGGCTCTATTCAAGTTTCAGTAAAAGAGGTCCAAATCCGACGAGGAATGAGTGAATATCCCGACCCTGAGAAGTAGATTGCTTTTAGTTAAGCAAGTTAGTTACCTCCCTCTTGAATAGTACAGCTCTGGTTTCACCCTTTCATACTCATCCCTTTAGCATCGCATCACAAGAGGACTACACAAATAACAATGTGGCTATATTTCCGGACAACAAAGGGCAAATGACAGGCGGGCACTGATTTCAATGTTTAATGAACTTCAGATAGAGATAAGGGATACCATCGACCACAACTGATACACAATTGCTGTCACAGATGAAACAATATCTAGCACGTGCGAACGTTCTTTGTTAATTTATTTTAAACTCTTCAGAAGGAACATCCTCGAGATTAATATCTGCAACTTCTGCTTTCCTTTGACTCTCCAGTACACACTTCTTACACATGTTCTCACGACGCTACTCCATATCTACACACTCTCCATAGTTTCTCCTGTTCGTCCATCTAGTATTGAGATGCTTTCAGTCCCTCTTTTATTCTAAACCTTACTATCCCATTCTACTTACTTTCCTTTTATACCTTCGTCAGTTACTTTGATTCCCCTATTCATTTGACTATCTTGTACCATTTATTGTAGTGTGATTCCATGATCTTCTTCCATCTTTCCCCTCTCTGCTTTACCATCATCATCTTCAATTCTATTCCCTGCCATCCTATACTCCTTTCCTGATTCGCTGTCTCTTACCTTCCCCTTTTGAACTTTCTGTATTGACTCTGCACTCTCCACAACCAATCTCACTCAGGCATGCTTGTGCGGTTTTGCTTCCTTATCTCCTCGAGTGGTCAGTCGGTCGTGGCGGCTAAGGCACGAGTTTTGGACCCACGCTGTCTGGTCGTGGGTTCGATTCCCACCTCGCACTCTGAAATAGCTTCGGCGGGCTACGGAGAGTCGTAAGCCAGGTACCTCTAGAGTTCTTCAGCTCTTGGTGGTTCGGAACCCACCTCCAACTGTAGGTCCCCCTCACCGCAGAATTAGTGGTAAGGTGTGCAAAGGAATAGAGAGAAGGTCATGCCGAGGATCTCTAACCCGTAACAGGGAGAAAGTATAAACAAATATTCTACTGCTTCTGCATCTCCTCTCTCTTTTGCTCCTTCTGATCCCCAATCTCTTTCTTATATCACAAGACTGACCATAAAACTATATCAACCAACAAATTCTCATTTTTTAATCATCCTTGAACCTTCTCTTCCCTATTCTTCAAACTTGTCCCATTATTCTACTTTCACACTTCATCTTTTTTCTCACCTGCAATTCGTTGCCACTCCTAACTTCAAATCAAAATCCTAACTAACAGAACTTCTCCACTTGTTCTACCATCCCTCCGTTGAATTTCTACTCGTACAATTTCTTACCTCTTCTATTTCTGCAGCACATAAGCTTAGTCTCTCCTACAATTACCGTCAGATGTTCCCCTTTCACCTAATCTCAAAACCCTTTCAACAACAAAGTCAACCGTCTTTCGTCCTCTTCAAACAGTACATCATCCGCATATGCTTAAAGCTTCCTGATACCTTAGATCTTACCTTCCCTTCTTTTATCTTCAGCTTCCACCCATGTCTGCCAACATTGTATTCAATAATAGCTGACTTAAAGGGCAACCTTGCCTGAGTCCTTGCCTTCCCACTGTCCAAAGTTCCTCTCCTTTCTCATTCTCTATCCTTACTCTACAACTTGTCTCTGCATACATTTTTGTTATTCTTCCAAACAGCTTTTCATCTACTTCCTTTCGTTGTATAGTTTGCCAGAAAACCCTTCTATTAACTGAGTCGAATGCTGCTTCAAAATCCACGAACAAAGTTACTAGTATACCTCTCTCCTGAACCATTTCCTAATAACTAGAAAGTTTAGAACTCGAATGTTATCGGTTGTTCACATTCCTTTTCCGAATCCGTACTGCTTGTATGCCATTAATGTGATACCTATACAAACCTCTACCTTTTAACCCTATACTTTTTTCAATAGTACAGGATCAACAATCCCATCTTTTATTTTTTGGGCCATCCTTCCCCCCTTCTTTCTTTGTTACAGACTCCCCATGTCTCCTCTTTTACCCCCTCCCTCAACCCCTATACTTCGAAGCTTCATTATGCATACCATCCTCTCTCGTCGCTACATTCCTACACAGCCTCTTTATTGGCTCGTCTACTTTCCTTCTGCTAAAATCATCCCCATCTTCTCCTTTATCTTCATCATCTCTATCTCTTCTCCCCCCTCTCTCTCTCTCTCCACTTTCCAGCCTTCCTCCTCTCCCCCTCCTAATATTCCTCTGAAATACTCTGTCCACTCATTCATTTTCATATCTGCACTCACTTTTTTCCCTTCTCCCTGTCTATTACCTTCCATGAATTTTCTTCCTTTGCTGCTTCCCCTGCTTCCTCCATGTTGTTTCCCTTCTCTTTTTGTCTTCTCTTGTTTAACATTTTCTCATACTCTTGCTTGCGTCTACCGTACCCCTTGCTTATCTCCTTCTTCTCCCATTCTTTCACACTCCCTTTATTTTTCATTTACCTCCCTTATATCCCTTATCTCACTAGCCTTTTCTCACCGTCTCCCCATCTCCTTTTGGACTCATCCTTTCATATCTTCTCAATCACCTCCTTTATTCTTTCTATCATCTCGTCTACTCTATTTCCCTTCTGTACCTCTCAGAATCTTACTCGTTATTTTTTTCATCAAATTCTCTTAACTTTTTATCCCCAGAGTGGCACTTTTTTGCCTTTCTTTCCTTCTCTCCCTTCTTTGTTCTATAATGTTCATGACCTCCCCCTTCCAATTTCGCTATTACCGGAAAATGCTCAGAGCCCATCTCACTGCACACTTTCATTCTCACCAAAAGCTTCCTTATCTCATAGCCCTTGTTTAGTTTTTTCAATTGTTTATCAATCTAATGGATGATCCCTTCTGCTTTTTGATTAGGAGCGTTTCCAAGATTTCTATCTCACTTTCATTCCTGTCACTATGCAAAACTTTACGCAAAACCTAATGCAAAACCTTTCTTGGAATATTTTTTTGTCTTTCCCTTTTACGGCTTTGAGAGTCTTCACATTATGCTTCTCCTCTATATTTACCAACCTCTCCCTTACACAACCTCTTCAGAGTGCGAGGCAGGAATCGAACCCGCAAACAGACGGAGTGGGTCCGAAGCTTATGCATTAGCCTCCACGAACAACTGGACACCTTGAAATCCTATTGCATATCATTTGCAATAACAGATTTTAGTGTCTGCAAGAAGAGGAACCTTCCACAATAATAAAAATGAATATTGTTATTTCAATCATTTTGGAAATACTGGATTCTGAAAACAAATCTTTGAAAACATTAGAAAACCTAAAACGCGAAGTAAGACATCTGCCCAACGATTCGTTCAATATGCAACTAATCACTCAGTTGTCCATTTACTTCAACGGTCGCTTTACTACAAGCATAATTGCTTTTTCTACTTTTAGAGGCCAACCATCACATTATCCTTTCTCTCGGCTTCTGGAAAATTAGCTTCATCCACTTTGTCCGGCGCTTTCTGTGAATGAACAAAAGCACAGAAATCTTTGGTGCTTACTCTCAAGCTTCTCTCTGTGATCTGTCTCAAGCTGAATATCTGATCTGCAAATGATCTTTCTGGCGTGAATTCTCGTTGGACTCCTCAGATCCTTTCTAGTCGACTTCATCTTCCTTCCCTTGTAGGTAAGAACAATAATCGAATTTCTTCGATCATTTGAAACATCGACGTTTACAGCACACATATTCATGAATCGACTTAGCCACACAGAGAAGTATCCGCCACAGCTCTCAATCATTCCAGCAGTAGTACAGTCCGAACTAGCAGTCTCACCATTCTCTATTTTCCTAATTTTGGATCGCTGTCATCGATATCGATTATTAATAATGACTCAATCGTTGGTAACATATAATGCATTCAGAGTTGGATCTTACAAGTGGTTCCAATTATTATTCAAATAAATTTTCGGCCAATTCGGAAAGCCAGGAATCTTCGAGAATTTTTTTATTATCATCTATCTTGAGACTCTACTCTTCAGTCATCTTCTTTTCCAATTATTTGATTTTGTATATCAGAAGTTTTCTCATTTGTATCCAATAAAATCAGTTGGATTGGAAGGGTAAATCAACTTTCGAAATTTAGCAGGTAATTGTTAGTTGTTCCTTATCAAAGAGGTTGATGTTTATGCATGGTTGTAGGACCTGAATTACCATGAACACGATAGTCCCCCCCCCCCTCTTTCTCTCCCTCTCCCCCTCTCTTCCTCTTCCTCTTCCTCTTCATCTCCAGTTTTGCTCTTTCTCTCTTGAACCAGAGGCCCATCAACGCTCTTCAAAACAAGGCAGATTGAACATTGCCTTTTGACTCTGTGATATGGCCCTGTCCTTGTTGGGTGCATTCGCATGGAAGATCACAGAGCTTTCCTTGATGCCTGACGGACAACTTCATTCTGCTTACGTAACGGCTCATTACGAGACCCGTGTCTGACAAACGACGTATTTATGCATGCAATCGCTCAAGCAAATTTCACTAGTGGCTCAGAGTCAGAATCACTTTTCGTTAGACGTCAACCGATCTCCTGAATTTAGGATAAGTTAAAGCATTAACTTTGAAAATCTGCAGATTCGAAACGAATCATCATTGTCTACTAGCGATCTAGGGTTCGATCTCTGAGACGATACCTCTGAAAATTTCTCCCTGTTTTTCTAGGGTTTTGGTGACTCAGATGCCACCTAACTGAAGAACCGCTGCCACAGTGGTTCAAAATCCCAAATAGCTGGCCAAAAATCAGAATCTCGATATTTCACTTCGTTCGAGTACCCATATAAGGTTCTCGGGGTCGCTGAATTCGAAAATGAAGTCAAGAATCCAAAACTCAAAATGGCGGACATTTTTTTGAAATTTGCCATGCATTTGCTTGAAAATAAGGATTAAGGTGTTTTTGGGGTCGCTGATTTCGAAAATGGAGTCGAAAATCCAAAATAAAAAATGGCGGAAATGTTCTGGAATTCGCCATGCATTTTCTTGGAAATGGGTATTAGAGGAATTTTGGGATCACTGCTTTTGAAATGAAGTCGAAAATCCGAAATTCAAAATGGCAGACCCAACATGGTGGACATTTTCCTACAATTTTCTATGCATTTACTTGAAAATAAGTATTAAGAGGCTTTTGGAGTCGCCGATTTCGGAAATGAAGTCTAAAATCCAAAATTCAAAATGGCGGATACTCTCTGAAATTTGCCATGCATTTATTCGGAAATAAGTATTAAATGAACTTCGGGGTCACTGCTTTCGAAAATGAAGTCGAAAATCCAAAATTCAAAATGGCAGACCCAACATGGCAGACATTTCCCTAAAATTTTACATGCATTCACTTGAAAATGAGTATCAACAGGTGTTTGAGGTCGCTCATATCGAAAATGGAGTCAAAAATCCAAAATTGAAAATGGTGGACCCGAAACGGCAAATTTTTTTTTAAGATTTGACATGCGTTCCCTTGAAAATGAGTATTAGAAGGTTTTTGGGGTTGCTGATTTCGAAAATGAAGTCAAGGATCCAATATTCAAAACGGCGGATATTTTTCTAAAATTCGACATGCTTTCCTTGAAAATGAGTATTGATGGGTTTTTGGGGTCGCTGATTTTGAAAATCAAGTAAAAAATCCGAAATACGAAATGGCGGACATTTTTCTAAAATTCTCCATGCATTTACTCGAAAGTGAGTTTGAAAATGGGTTTTCGGGGTTCGCTGATTCCGGAAATGAAGTCAAAAATTCAAAATATAAAATGGCGGATATTCTCTGAAATTCGCCATGCATTTACTTGGAAATGAGTATTAGAGGAATTCCAAATGGCGGGAAATCAAAATGAAAAAACTAAAAAGATTCAAAATGGCTGATATTTTTCAAACTTTGCTATGCTATGCTATGCGGAAATTTCTCTAAGATTTACCATGCATTTACTTGAAAATGAGTATTAAGAGGTTTTTGGGGTCGCTGATTTCGAAAATGAAGTCAAGAATAAAAAATTCAAAACGGCGGACATTTTATGAAATTTGTCATGCATTTTCTTGAAAATGAGTATTAAGGTGTTTTTAGGGTCGCTGATTTTGAGAATGAAGTAAAAAATCCGAAATGTCGGAGACTTTCTAAAATTGACCATGCATTCACTTGGAAATGAGATTTAGAGGAATTTCGGGGTCGCTGCTTTCGGAAATGAAGTCGAAAATACAAAATGCACGATGGCGGATATTTTCTAAAATTTGCCATGCATATACTTGGGAATGAGTATTAGGGTATTTTGGGGTCGCTGCTTTTGGAAATGAAGTCAAAAATCCACATTTCAGAATGGCAGACCCAACATGGCAGACATTTTTCTAAAATTTCCCATGCGTTTACTTGAAAATGAGAATTAAGAGGTTCTTGGGGTCGCGGATTTCGAAAATGATATCAAGATTCCAAGATTCAAAATGGCGTATATTTTTTAGAGTTGGTCATGCATTCACCTCTGTACGCAGGCTCATTGGTACCTGAAATCTTTTTTTTCGAAGGTTTATTTTCTTCATACAAGCGATCCTTCTTCAAGCGTTTCTATCTTTACATACGCGCATACTTACATACATAAATACATACATACATACATAAATACATACATACATACATACATACATACATACATGCATACATACATACATACATACA
>WSXT02129952.1:0-10728 GCA_011762715.2 Neuroterus valhalla
AGAGAGAGAGAGAGAGAGAGAGAGAGAGAGAGAGAGAGAGAGAGAGATCGCGAAAATGGGATCGTTACGTCATTCGTGTCTTGATCCAGAAAAAAAAACAGAAAAAACACTAAACTGGGAAATGTGGAAAACATCGACATCGAAACATTATATCGATATTCACACATCGACATCGATAAGGCCACATCGATGAGTAGAACATCGATAATCGAAAGCAAAACATCGATGCTTTCGATGTTACGATATCGATGTCCCATCACTAGATGCCGATACATTAGCAGCCTTACTAGTCTTTAGTTTCCCAATTAGGACACTTGACGATAATCTTAATTTATTTCTACTTAAGGAAAACCTTACTGACAAAATAGTTCAATCATCAACCAAAGGACATTAATTTATTATTAAACAGCTGTATTTTTAACTAAGAAAGATGCAATTCCTCCTCATAAATATAAGATTTCGAAAAAGAGATTGACCTTCAACGAAATTGTAGAATTTTCGAAAAAAAAACATTTTTTAATTAGGAAACAAGAAACATTATCCCCGAAATGTGGAATTTCTGAGCAATAAGGACGCTTCCGTTTTAATCACGATAACGCAATTACAAAAATGAAAAAATACCATTTTCCATCCAAACAGAATGAGACAAAAAAAAATATTAAATAGAAAAATTTTTGATCTTGAAAAGGTCTCAAAGTTTTATCTGAACTATTTTTCATTAGGACGCATATTTTCTGTTTCAATCCGTGACAACGCTTCCTAAACAATGAAAAATTCAACTTGCTAGCCAAACTACGCGAGATGTAAATACCGGTGGCGAATATTGTAATGAGAATGTTTTCCTCAAGGCCAGTAGAGCCTTAAGTAGAATTATTTTTGAAGCTTTGCTTCTATTGGGACGGTATACACTGCAACCTCAAACTCAATCCACCCAAACTTGCTCCTTCTTTGAAATGAGATCGTGGATGGCTTGTGGGCGAGACGGTGCGGGGGTTTGGAGAGGAGCGCTCTCCTCGCTCCATTCTTTGCTAGTGCCGTGCACTGAAGGTGGGCATTAGTAGCCAAGCATAGATTTTCGCAACTGCGCTTCAGTTGGCGTCAGTTATTCGCGTGTATTCGGCCCTGACTGTTTACGTTTCAGCTTACTCGAACTCGTTCGAAGGCCGTCGATACCCAAGCCCAAAACTGGATTGATTTTGAGATTACAGTGTACATATACTCTGGTCGAGGCGACCTAACTTGAAAAGCGGGACACCCCGTCACGAAAAGAGTGACAGAATTTTCGACAGATTTTTGGACACACGCCTCGACACACGCAGCTATCTCTCCCTCCTTCTCACTTTCTCTTTCTCCCTCCCTCCTGCCGTTCTAGAGGCCGATGTAGTATATGTGCAGTAGACTCCGTAGACTCTGCGCTTTCCGTTCTTACATGTCTTCCTTTCGCCCACTCTTGCTCAGGACGGCGCGGCGCACACTCGACTCGTCGCGTGTACGTATTGAACACGGATAGTTCTGATAGTGATTCGTCCGAAAGTTCATGTCTGCATATAACACTTGAAACTGACAAACTTTATTAATTTCACATAAAGTGAGAGGATAGCTGTTTTCCTCCAATCGATTGATGTGATAACAATCAAATTTATGATTTCCTTCCAACGCGAAAGAGCAAAGCTTTTGTCGGCGGTCCCGCGATCGCTCTACTTTTTTTTTAATTTCATCGAATGTGAAAAAAAAGTTTAATAATCTTTATAGAGGTTTAAGGGATCTAAAGGAAAAGGAGTTGCGGGATACTATGCGCATCAGGAAAGGTGATATTTTGTGCGTACCGGAAACGAAGAAGAAGGGATGTGAGATTAATAAGGTGGAGAATGGTCTCGAACTCTAGTGGGGAGTAGACGTGGAATCACACGCTAGGCAAGGAATTGCTCCTATTGATGGTGACAGTTAAGAGCCAAAAGACTCCTTCTAGGACTCGTTGAATGATGTAATAGAAACATGTGATTCAGGCGGAAGAATATTATTACTCGGAGACATGAACGGTTGGGTTGGTGCGCAACGCGAAGGTACTGACACAGTATTTGGTCATTTCGGAGACCCAAAAACAATGGCAATGGGGATAAGTTGATCAGTTTATGCTTAGAAAAGAGTTTGCTTATTACAAACACTTGGTTCAGGCACAAAATAGTACACATGTATACTTGGTGCAGAGGCGAAAGCCATAGTAAAATTGACTCTGTTGTAGCGGATGAAAGACTGAGAGGGCTTGTAAAAGATACAAGGGCTATGAGAGGTTCTAAATGCGGATCAGATTACTATCCTATAGTTTCAAAAATAAACCTAGGCCAGGAATGAAGGAGAAGAAAAATTAATAAAAAATCGAAACTGACGCGAGTCAGAATAGAGAATTTACAAAAACCAGAAGTACAAATAGTATATCGTAAAAAGCTGGATAAATAATTAGGGCATCACAAAGATGATTGGAAGACAGAATTAGACCACAAAAATGTCGAGTGTGCATGGATACTACTGCGGAATGGAATCTTTGAGGGTGCTTCGGAAGTGTGTGGTACGGCGACTGTAGGAAAAAAGCCCGGTGATGCGTGGTGGAATGATAAAATACGCGTCGCAGTCAATAAGAAAAAAGAAGTATGCTCAAGAATGTTGAATGCTAGAGGTCTTAGCGACAGGGAAAGGGCTAGGGTCATAAATGATTATAGGGATTAAACAAAGGAAAGCAAGTATACTAGTTAAAGAAAGCAAATATAAAATCAAAACGGAAGAAGATACGAAAATGCAAAATGATTTTGCAGGAAATAAGAAACTATTTCGGAAATGGGTTAAAAAGACTAGAAAAGGAAAAACTAGCACTGAGGTAGTGTGAACAAAGTGAAAGATTGTATACGGGATTTTTTCAAAAAGCTGTATGAAGATGAAGTCACGGAGGACGACAACAGTGACGCTGACACGGATACGTTAGGCAATTCCGATGTAGGTGGCGGAAGCAGAATCGGTATCGATAACATTATGCCCGTAATTAAAAAACTAAAGAATGGTAAGGCTGCCGGCGTAGATGGTAGTACCTCTGAAATGCTCAAGTTCGGTGGTGGATATTTGTTGGCGTGGCTGTGTGAATTTATGAATATGTGTGCTGTGAATAGCGAAGTTCAGAGTGATTGAATAAAGGCGATTATTGTCCCAATCTACAAGGGAAAGGGTGATCCAGGTGACTGTGATGATTATGGAGCAATTAGCTTTCTAAGTACTGTGGGAAAAATATTTACCAAAATACTTATAAATAAAGTCATGGGAGTAACAAAAGAAAGGATCTGAGAAGTTGAATACATATTTTAAAATTAGTATGCACGTACGATAGAATTGCTATAGGCATACACTCAAGTCAGTATACGAGCATATTAAATTTAGTAGATTTGTATGCCTACTAAATTTTTTATACACTACACTGAATATAGTGAACGCGTATGATAAATTTCATGAACGTGTATACCAAATTCAGTACATGCGGATTGTTAATTTTCTGTACGCTGATATAACTTAAATTTCATGTCGTGCATTTCTACTTCCATTACATATATACTAAATCTAGTACAGATTTTTCCAATTTTTATACAGTAAGATAGGGTAAAATAAGGACGAACCGAAGATGGAATGGAGCCAGTTATCCTAGTCAGTGCCACAATAGAAGTGATATAAAAGACAATTTCTTTGATATACTATTTACTAAAAAAAAACATATTCCGAATGCATTATGTGTGACACAATAGGTAAAAAAAGGGTTGGACCATTTTCTTATGGACCAATTATCTTCAAATGGAAATGCATTCTTCGAAAAGAGATAGCGCGCTTTTCTCACGATCGCGATGAGCGAAAAGTAGAGTAGAGCAGGCAATGACACATACCGTCACGAAAAATCCGTAACCTAAAAGGTTCAAAAGGCCTAAAGAAAAAAAAAAGGATCTTCCGTTTCAGGGGCACATTTAGTGCGCCGAGCATGCGACACAAAAGAAAATTCAACAACGGTGGCTAATGTCCCCTCGTTCATGTGAAGCATCCCCTTCCCCTTTTATTTAGGGGTTTCTCCATTTTTTGACTTCGAATTTTTTCGACCCGATTCCAAGCGTGGATGACACACGGAAAGCTTTGTATATAAAACTATGGATTTTATCCTGAAGTTGAATGAAAGTGATCTGGAGCGTTACTCATAAATAGTCATAATTTGTTGTGTTGAATACATGAGAGAGCACAGTCTCCCGCCAACATGCCACCAGCACGCGGTATTCCTGGACGGTCACCCATTCAAATCTCATTCAAAATCTCAAATTCAGTTGACTAGAAGTAGAAGTAGAACTACTGTGTTGAGAAAATCATTTCGTTTATTTGAATACTTCATTTTTTGGCAGAAATTTATCTTTCCTGGTTGAAAATTTCACTTTTTTGTCAGAGATATTTCTTTTTTTGTTCGAAAATCCATTCTCTGGTTGAAAATCAATTTTTTCGGTTGAAGTTAAACTAACGCCTTGAAAATACGTGTTTTTGAATGCATTTCAATATATTCTCTAATACTCGTTTTTTTTTGTAAATTAATCTCCCCAGTTGGGATATAATCTTCTTCTCTTCAAAATTGAACAATTTTATTATGAATTCGTATTTTTGGATGGCATCTAACTTTTTTTCAAAATTCATATATTTTGATTGAAATTTGTCTTCTTCATGAAGTCATCTTTGTGGTTCGAAGATAAGACAGTTTTGATAAATATTCTACTTTTTCGAAAGATAAGTATGAATTTTAGTTGAAGTTCAATTTCCTCAATAAAAAATTAACCTAGTCTACTTGAAAATTCAACTTTTTCTTCTGAAATTCTTCTTTTCTGATCAAATTTCATTATTTAACATTAAAAATTAGAATCTTGTTTGGCTTAGTTATCAATATCCACGTTTTTCTTCCATAATTATTCTTCATATCAAATCAAAACAATGTTTTCAACTCAAAATTGCAAAAAACTAAGTGTTGTCGAAAGTCGATCTTTTCCGAGTGAAAATTCCAATCTTTTGTTGAAAATATGTCTTCTTGTTCAAAATCTCATCCTCTTGAAGTGGAAATGTATCTTTTGATTAAAATTAAATCTTTCTTTATTGAGGATATAAATATTTCGTTGATATTACATGGTTTTGGACGAGATCTTATTATTTTGTTCAATATAGATATTTTTTCAATCTTCTTGTTTGAAAATTATTCTTTTTGTTTCGAAATTGAACTATTTTGTTGTAAATTCGTATTCATGAACGAAATCTAAGTATGTTAATTGAAGTTCACATATTTCGTTTGAAATTTGTCTTTTGTTTCTAAAGGCATTTTTTTGGTCCTGAGATTCGACAGTCTTGTTGAAAATTCGACTTTCTTCAAAGATAAGTATTAATCTTGATCAAAAACCAAACTTTGACAATAAAAGATTAACGAATTCTCCTCAGAAATTCAACGTTTTCTTCTAAAATTCGTCTTTTCGGATCAAATTTATTATTCAATATTGAAAATTAGAAACTCATTTTGTTACATTTCTTTATAGTAGTTAATAAATCTTCTCTGTTTGGAATTCATATTTTATGTTGTAAATTCGTTTTGTGACTTGAAAATTCTACATTTTGGAAGAAATTTTCCTTCCTTTTCGATTGAAAAATTATCTTTGTTGGAAAATTCGTCTTTTTTGGTTAACGTCACCTATTTGGTAGAAAATGCAAGTATCTTTACTGATATTCCTTTCTTTGGTAGAAAATTAATCTTCTCAGTTCAAAATTCATCTAGATTCGTTGTATATTCAAATAAATGGTTGAAAGTGTAACTGCTTTGTTCTAAGTTCATTTTTTTGGTGATGATTTGTGATTTTAATTATATTTTGTTTTGTTTTGTGCTTGCAAATTCGTTCTGTTGGAAAATTCCTCTTTTTGGTAGGGAATTCATCTTTTCAAGTGGAAAATTAAACTATTTGATCAAGATGTGTAGCATTATGTTGATGGATTATTTTTTCTGATAGAAAACTGCTCTTCTTGCTTAAAAAAAATCATGTGTTTTGTTGCAAATTTGTCTTTTTGACTTAGACATCCAACATTGTGGATGACATTGCTTCTTTTCATTGACTGAAAAATCTTTTTCATTTAAAAATTCCAATTCCTAAATCAAATTCGATTGTTTCGCGAAAAAGTAAAATATTTGAATTTTTTTTTTTTTGTTTGATGATTTATAATTTGAATAAGAAATTCATTAACTTGTTTGAAAATTCAACTGTTCAATAGAAAACCCTTTTTCTATTATTTTCTTTATCTTAATCATTATTGGTTGATAATTCGTATTCTTTGGTCTGATTCAATTTTTTGGTACAAAATCATGTATTTTTTGAAAATTCCTGTTGTTGGAGAAATTTCTGAGAATTAGACTATTTTATAGAATACTTTTTCGAAGAGAAAAAGCAGGAGGGTGGAGAGGGGGGAGGCAGTTATGCTTGGGTCGCTCCGTGTCCTTGGAGCACACGAGGGTTTCGCCGGCCCTCCATTGTGATTTTGTCGTGCATGCGGTGACTCATCTCACGGTCATGAGACATGGCCACTAGTGGCGCAATTTTTCTGAACTTTGTGCCATTTTTCTGAATACAATACATTTTAAGGAAAATAGAATAGAAGCAAAAATGGAAGGGAGAATGTACATGGGTTGTGTATGGGACAATACAGATCGAATGCAAAAGGTGGGATCGAGACGAAGAGAGAAGAGGCTTAGTGAGAAGTTAGGGATCGGGGACGGCTGAAACAGGAACAAAAGAGAAGAAAATAATGGAAGGAGGGGAAATGAAGGGTCAGAGACCATGGAAAAATAGAAGAATGGAGGATGTGTTACACGAATGTAGCTAAATAGGAGAGAAAAGATAGGAAGTTTGTGGAAAAGTTGGGGTCATGGGATATTGCAGTGATGACGGTGACATGACTAGATGAGAGGAGAAAGTGTTGAATAGTGAACAGCAAAGAAGAAGAAGAAAGAAAAAAGAGTGGGGAAAGGTAATTGGTCAGCAGAAGGAATAGAAGAATTAAGAGAAAAGATGATAATGGTTAGAGTGATGAAAGAAAATGTAAATGAAGAGAAATTGTGATAGAAGAGGTAAAAAGAATTTCAGAGGTTACCGTTCAGGAGTGTGTTACCAGAAGAGGAAAAAGAGACAGCTGGAATGAGGAATTTGAAGACAAAACAAGAAAATTAGGTAGGAATTTTGAAAATGATGAGAAGAGAATGGTAGTACGGATGAATACAGAAGAAAGAGAATAATGCGTTATGGCATGGAAAAAGAGAGGACCAGAATGAAAATTTTGAAGGGGGGCAAAAAAGGCCTGCACAGAGAAAGAAGTATAGAAGATAGTAAATCAAGAGAGGAAAATAGGTGAAGGAGTACTCAAAAAATCAAAATGTAAGAATGGAAAGAATATCTTATGGGATCTTAAGGAGGAGTATAAGAGAATAACGAGAGAAGGGGTGAAGGGAAGGGGAAAAGACGAAGAAGAGGTTATCAGAAGAGAAGAAATAGTGACGGCAATAGAGTAAGTGAAACAGGGATAGGCAGCTGGTAAGAATGGAATCCCGATAAAGGATGAAAGAATCAATGGAGTGGTCTAAGATAGTTTGCGTCAGGTGACGGTGAGGGGACGGCTGGTAAGAAATATAGACGGAAGATATTATTGTGCAAATAGTAAGAAAAAGGAAGGGAGGAAGCGGTTCAAGATTAAAAGTGGGTGACGCTGATGCGAACCTTGTTTAAGATATATGTTACAGTAGTTGTGGAGAGGTTAGAAAGAAATAGAGGAAAAGAGAAAAATTCTACCGAACCAGACAGGATTAAGGAAAGGTATATGAGTTATGGATAATGTCTATTTGCTGGATTATATTACGAGTAGAAGAATGAAAAGAAGGAAGGAGGGTTTGAAGGCAATGTTTGTGGATTTTGAAGCAGCTTCCGGTTCATTGGGCAGGAAAGAGGTAGATAAAGCTATGGAGGATATCTGACTCAAGATAAAACTAAAATTATGAGGTTCAGAAAGGGGAAAAGAAGGAAGAAAAAATGTATGGAAAGATGGGGAGGTAATAAGTAGAAGAAAGTAAAGAAAGAAGGGGGGTAAAGGAATTTATGTACCTTAGTTTCATATTGCAGGAGAATGGGAAACATAAATCACCTGTTGGGAAAAGGATCAAGAAAATCGCAGGAGTAATAAAAAAGGTATGAGAAATTGGAAAAAGAAGGTTTGAAAGGATAGGAAAAGACGTACCAGATTGTTTAGATACGCTGGTATGGCCGGCATTAAGCTGTAGGTCAGAGATCTGGGGATGAGAGGAGAAAAAGGAGATGGAGAAGATTTGAGAGCGGTGTATTAGATGGACAGATGGGGTAGAATGGAGAGAGAAGAGATTCGAAGGGACAAGCTTAACGAAAGGCAGGAAAGGAGGCATGGATTTTTGAAGATAAATTAAGAGAGGGAAAGGTAGAGGAATTAGCGAGGAAGTATTAAAGAGGTGAGAGAGAGGAGAATGGGTTGTAGAATTAACGCGATAAGAAGAAGAGAGATCAGAATTTTTATGAGATAGTGGAATAGGAGTTGAGATCATGAGTAATTGTAAAGGAGCAATGAAGAAATTCAAATAACAGACAGATAGGAAAGGATAAGGGAATCAAGATACAATAAATGGTATAAGGTAATAAAAAGAGGAGGATTACCATAATATCTGGAGAAGGGATGAACAGGAAGGAATTTCACGAAAGCAACTAGGTGTACATTAGAAGCTGGAGTAAAGGAAGCAATGTATTGATAGAAAGATGAGAAGAGAAAATGAAGAGTATGCGAATTGGTAGAAGAGACATGGAAGCATGAATGGGATGGTTATATGAGGGGAAGGTAGAGAGGGAAAGATGACAAGAAAGTGTTAAGGAAATTTTAGGAGAAGATGGGATGGGAGAAAAATGCATGAGAAAGAAGAGGAACCTATAGAACTCAAAAAAAAAGATAAGGGGAGTGTGAGGGATGGAAAATGGAAATCTTTAAAAATTATTTCTGGATTTAACTATTTGATGGAAAATTTATTCATTCTAATGAAAATTGTTTTTTTTTTTTAGGTTCACTTATTCGCGATGAGGACATGATTAAAAATATAGTGCGTGGCAGGTGCGCAACGTTTCGGCGCCTTCCCTCAACTTAGGCTCGTGCTCCGTCTGCTTATTGATCAGATCATTTTGATACCAAATAAAAGATTGAATTAGGCCTTAGTACTTTTGATATTTGAAAATTCACTACGAGATCCTTTCCAAGCGTTAAACTCTCTCATTCCTATTCGAGCGTGGATTACAGAAGAAAACCTCTAGATACATGAAATATGGCACGCGTTTTTCATTTTTCGATGATCCTTATAAAGAGATTAGACGAGGGTTGTTCCCATGAAGAAAACGCAGAAGAGGGCATCTGGACCCCAATGGCAAAATCCCACAATACTTGAGAGGCGCGCATCGCGCCGCTCGAGGGATGCTCGAGCGCATCCGGTTTATCCCGCTTGTAGCGGTTGTTGTTGTTCACAAAAGAATAGAAGGCGACCTCTTATTCACTCTTATTCTCCAAATTTCTATTTACGGCGGGAAATTTCGTTCTGGTTGAAGAAAGGAAAGATTCACTTCAATGCTCGAGCGGTTATCTCTCCTGTAGGGCTTCCAATCGCAGCGTCAGATTCAGAAAAAGGTCGAGTGTCAAACGCGTTCACTTTAATTCAATTCTTCTCTTAGTACGTCCAGATTGTGCTACTTTACAGCACTGTGGGAGCGAGCACAGAATTATACAACGCAATCAATTTTTTTTTCGTACCATTGAAGCCATAATCCCTTGCGGGGTAAGCGTAACTCGCAAAGGGTTATAATTGATTGAGTTTCCAACAGCTCGTGGTATTCCCGGACGGTCACCCATCCAAGTAATTACCGCGACCAACGCTGCTTAACTTCAGTGATCGGACGGGAACCGGTTTTTCGAGCGCGGCGTGGCTGTTAGTTTGTGTAAAATATTTATCCTTCATCTTTGTAGGATGGGATTCAGTTATTAGGTTGAAAATTCATCTTTTTTGTTCCAATTCTAATTATTATGTTGGAAATTTAACTATTCAATTGAATTTATCAATTTCCTCGATTGAAAACTGAACCATCAGGTGGAAAATTTATCTACTCTGTTGAAAAATTCAACTTTTTCATTAAAGTCTTTTCTTGGGTAATCAATTGAACTGTCTTGTAGAAAACTCCTCGTTGTAAAAAATTATTCTTCGTAGGAAAAAATTAGTTTATTTGGTAAAAAATTTATCTATTTTATCACATGTTCAATTATTTGTTTGAAAATTCAATTGTTTTTTTAAATATCCCTTTTCGGTAGAAAATTAAACTTTTTCGTTGAAAATGAGTCTTTTTGGTAGAGAATTCATTTTTTGTAAGAAACTTGATAATTGGGTTAGGTATTAACTTATGTTGTTGCAAGTTTGATTATTATGTTGAAAATCAAAATATTTTTTGAAAGTCATCTCTTTTGGTTGAAGATTGAACTGTGTTGTTGTAAACTCGTCTTTCACTTTAGAAATTCATCTCTGTAATTGAAACTTCCATTATTGTGTTGAAAATTTTTATTCTTACATTCTCATCAGGGAAAGTATTAGATTTG
>WSXT02129963.1:0-10728 GCA_011762715.2 Neuroterus valhalla
CATTGTCTTCTCAAACACTAATTTTTCTGTTTTTTCTACATGCTCCTTCTTTGCTTCCTCTGTCCACGCTTCTTTTTCAATCAAATATCCCTTATTCTTTATCACATTCTTACGCATTCTACTTTTTAGGTACAATCCTATTGGGTGATGATCCGATTCTATTCTAGCTTCTATTTATTTGCTTGTTATATAAGGAGAAGGTATTCGTTTTATTTGAAAATCTATTTGAAATCAGTGTCTGTCTGATCTCGTCGGATTGTCTTTGTCAAACATTTTGAGGGAACAGAAAGTCTGGTCGAGTTCGTTAAGCAGCTATTTTGGATGTAAAATCAAAGAGGGGGAGCATTTTGAAAATTTTTGTGGACTTTTTTTTGAAGGATCAGAAGGAACAATTTATCCTCCTGATTTTTTTTTGATAAAAACAAAATGGTCAGAGTTGTAAGATTTTCAAAATTCAAAAATATAAACGGAAATGAGAATTTTATGCCAAACAACGTAAGGTATAAAAAAAATTGAAGAAAAAAATGTTTCTTTTTGTTAGCCCTCCAGAATGATATATACAACTTTTCGAGTTTTCTCGAAAAATAAAAAATTCAAACTTTGTTATATTAGAAAGATTTTACTATTCACTTGAAAATTCGTTTTTTCAAGTCATATTCAACAGTTTATTATTCACAACCGAAACTGTTTTTGGTTAATGTATCTTTTGTTATACTTCTTGTAAAAATCTATCTCTGTTGATGGAAAATTCAACAACTGCTTCCTTGAGAATTGATTTTCTGTTCTAATATTCATCACCCATGAGAGATGAGGGAAAAGAGATGAAGAAGAGAGGAAAAGAGGGGAATAGATTTATGACAAGAAGGGAGTTGAGTGAGGGAGAAATTTACGGAAGAGCAGAAGGTAACAATCAGAAAAAGATAGATGAAAATAAGACAAAAATTGGGACAAGAAGAGGAAAAGAAAGAAAAGAAAAACAGGAGGATAAGAGAAACAGGAAGGAACAGAAGAAAGAGAAAGAGAAAAGTAGGAGAAGATAAAATGAAAAGAGGTTGAAAAAATGAAAGAGAGATAAGAATTATGGGAAGAAGGGAAGAAAAGGAGAAAAAGAGACGGAGAAAGAGAGAAGAGAAGGCGTAAATATGAGAATGTGATAAAGGGAAGAAGGCATAAACAAAAGAAAAGAAGACGAGGAGGAAAGAATAAGAGATAGAGGGAGGAAGGATTCTACATGGAGGAGAGAATAAAATAATAAAGAGGGAAAGAGAGCTGGGAAAAGAGAAAAGAAGGAGAATAAAAGAAAAAGAGAAGAAAAAGAGAGTGAAGAGGATAACGAGAGGAAAAAGAAATGAAGGGAAGGAGAAAAGTAGTGAATAAAAGAAGAAGAGCAGAGAGAGTTGAGGAAAAAAGAAAGGAAAGGAGTACAAAATAAGTGGAGAAGAGGAGAGAAGAAGGGAAGAAGACAAAAATAAAAGATGGGAAGAAAAGACGAATAGAAAAAAGAAGAGAAAAAGAGAGTTAAGACATGAAGAGAGTTGGGAGAAGAAAAGAAGGAAGGAGGGATAGAAGATTGAAAGGAGCAAAGCAGAGAAAAAGGAAGAAGGAGAAGGTGAATAACAGAGGAGAAGAAAGTTTAGAGATGAAGAGAAGAAGAGGAGAAAAGAAGAATATGAGAGGAGGAGAGGATGACAGAAGAAGAAAGAAGTGATGGGAAAAAGAAGAGTTTGTAAAAGGGGAATAGAAAAGGAAGAGTTGTGTGACCATGAATTGGAGAAAAGAAGAGAAGCAAAGAAAGAAAACGATAGGAAGAGAAAAAAGGATTCAAGAGAAGAAGGAAGTGGACGGAAGTTACAAGGGTAGGTGAGTTGGAGAGAGAATATAAGAAGGAAGTAAGAGAAGGATATATTAAGGAGAGAAGAGTGCAAGAAGCAGAAGAAAGTTAGAAGAAGGAGGAGAAGAAGAAGAAAAGAAAAGAAGAAGGGAGTCGGATGAAAGGGGAGGTAAACTCAAGAAGAGAAGAAGAGATGACAAGAACAAAGAGAAAAAGAAAATAAGAAACAAAGAAAAGAAGAATAGCAGGACGAGAAGGGGAGATATAAGAAAATAAGATAATAGAGTTGGGAGAAGAGAGGAAGAGGAGCAGAGAAGGAGGGAATAATAGAGAAGAAGATTAACAGCGTAGAGCGAAGAGGAGAAGGTGAAGAGAACAGAAGAATAAAAAAAGTGGAAAAGGTAAGAACTGTAAAAGAGCGTTAACAAATAAATGGAAACGGGAACGAGAAAAGAAGAAATGAAGAAGAGGAGCAAAGTATCGGAGAATGGAAGAAAAAAGAAGAGGAGAAGAGAAGAAGAGAGGAACAGAGTAATGAGAAAAAGAGGAGGAACAAAGAAAAGAACAAGGAAGAAAATAGTTGAGTGACGGAAAGAAAAGGAGCAGAAAGGAGCAAAAAGCAGAAGAAAAGGAGAGGAGGAGTGAAGAAGAGAAGATGAGAAGAAAATAAAAGTTTTAGGAGAAGAAATTCATGTAGAACATTCAAATCAGGTTTCAAAGTACCTAAAATGAAAGTATGCTTCCGATGTTTGCAATAATTTATTTTATTTAGAATTCATCAGTTGTGGATGCTCCACAATGCATTGGGACAATATCTGTAGAAATTGAACGATCTCTGCAAATCCGGAAGGAATTTGGGTTCTCCTTCGCAGCATCGCAGCGCAATCACTTCAATTACCAAAGCAGTATTTCCTTTTATCTGAAATTAATAAATAATTGTACATTCTTAATTATTCAGTATCAATGTTCTCGATCTTTCTCCCTCTCTTTTATTTCTTCATTTATCATAAGCTGTTATTCAAAAATAAATTATGTTGAGAGTTAACACGAACCCTGGACGCAGCGATTTAAAATTTTTTTTATAAGTCACGACTCTGGTAGAGATTAGGAATTCTTCAAATAAATGTTCATAAATTTTTTATATTTGTAAAGATTATTTGACGATAACTGGAAGTTTCCTATGTTTTCGAAAGAATTATCTAACATTTATTATTACGCAAACATTTTCGATGTTATATCGCTTCATTGCATCATAAATTTAATCAAAAATTACACAGAACTCAGACATAACCACATGGGCTTGAAGATAGGGTGGATAGTGGATTTACATCAATAAAGGAGATTACTGAGATAATTCAAAAATTTATGGAAAATTTTAGCCTCTTTCAACAAAATTATTACTCATCGAGTGTGCCAAATATTATCTAAAAACTCATAGTAAAGTATTGAGGTTGCTGAAACTAGGACATAATCTCAACATTTTTCATTTACCTAAAAACTTTACAACAGATTCTAAGAAATTCGAAATGCTTACAAGGAACTTCGGGAAAATTCAGGAAGTTACAATTATATCCATCAGATTTTGAGGAATTCAAAAATATTTGCAGGGATCCAAAACTGATCCTAGAGCACTTCAGTGTTTCCAGATTGGAGATTCAATCCCTAGATTTGTGCGAAATACTTGGGGAAAAATTTAGGGATCTTGAGCAAAATATTCAAAATATTTATTTCCAAGAATAGTTCCAACTTTTAGTAATTTTTGGCCAAGAACATGACGAATACCAAAACTTTAACAAAAAATATATATCGATATTTCTTCACCAGAGTATAGAATCAGTGAAGTTAATTTTATTGAATAATAGTGTAACTTGTAGATGAATATCCTGTATTTTGTAAATTTTTATAAACAAATTAATGGATGTAACTGTTGCCTGTTGCATTTTCGGATTTCGAATGTGATGCTTGATAGATGTTGTTATAAAACTGTGGAGAAACAATTTTTAATTGCGAACAAGCACCAAATAACAATAATAGTTATAGTTTGAATAATTGTTATAAACAAATTCTTTTATTTGATATCTCTGTGTATCAAAAACTTTTATTTGGCATAGCTGTGTATCGAAAATATTTATTTTCTGGGGAATCTTTCAGTTCTTTCTGAAGAATAAGAATACTGCACATTAGATTTCCATGAAAAAACATTTGTCATTGTTTTAAACAAGTTTTTTAACCAAATTCACTCATTTGACATTTATATGCATCGACAATTCATCTTTAATGCGGAATCATTTATTTTCATCTTAAAAATAGAATTTGTGCATGACTGACTTCCATCTAATAACATGCATCATTGTTATTAACAAATCATACAATCAGATTTACTTATTTCAGTGTCCCTGCGGTTGGCGATTGGCAGTCAAAATTGCAACCATGGAAGAGGTCTTTTTCTTTAGCATTTATAATATATTTTTTGGGACTTTTGAAATGATTCCGCATAAAAGACAAATTTTCGATGCATATGAATGCCAAATAAGTGAATTTGTTTATAACAATGACAAATATTGTTTCATGGAACTTAAATATGTGATACTCTTGTTCTTTAGATGGAAGTGAATTATTCCACAGGAAAGAAAAATTCCCGATCCACAGATATGCCAAATTAAAGAATTAGTTTATTAGACATTGTTTATAACAATGGCAAATATTATTTCATGGAACTCTAATGCGTAATGTTCTTGTTCTTTAGATGAAAGTAAATGATTCCACAGAAAACGAAATTTTTTGAAGCATCGATATGCCAAATAAGTCAATTTGTTTTTAAAAATTGTTCAAAATACTGATTATTATTGTTATTTAGTGCTTGTTCACAATGGAAAATTGATTCTCCACATTTTTATAACAAAATCTATGTAAGTATTACATTGGAGATCCTAAAATGCAAGAGTTACTTGTTATATCCATTAATTTGTTCATAACAATTGACAAAATACAGGATACTCATCTACAGGTTACATTTTTATTCAAAAAAATAACTTCACTAATTCTACACCCTGGTGAAGAAATATCGATGAATGGGGTTAAGTAAATATCGCAAATATAACCAATTGCAAATTTAAAGTTAAATAACAAATTATTAAATGACAAATTCGAAAAATGTGCACCTCGTCGTATTTGTACGATTCTTCATGAGCATTTTCCAAAAAAAACCTCTGATCTGTTGAAAATTGAGGAGTTGGCTGATTTTTGTCCCACAAAAGTGCTTTTTTTCTCACTGTGCGTCTGTGGTGAGACGACAAACTGTGCACGTGTTATCTGTGCTCGTGCCACCTGAGCACATACACAGTCGTCCGATTGTCCAGGTAAGAACTGTGCACCGGCACAGCTGTAAAAGTGCAAAATGTGCACGTGCAGCGTTGCCCAAGTTTAATTTGTGAACCTGAGGAAAGGGATTCGAAGGGAATTATTTAGTAGATGTGCCCAGTCAGCACTTGGACATTTTTTTATGTGCACAGTTGCTACTTGAGCACTCGGACAACTGCACACGTGCACAGTTGACACTTGAGCAATCGGACAACTGTACACATCTGCAGTTGACAGTTGAGCAATCGGACAAATGTCCAGGTGCTAGCTGTGCATATCTTCTACATAATTTCCTTCGAACTCCTTTCATCAGGTTCACATTTAAACTTGGTCAACGGTGTACGTGCTCATTTTGAACTTTCACAGATGTGCATGTGCACAGTTGATACTTGAACAATCGTACAACGGTGCCAGTCTATTGCCAGATGACACTCGCAAAGTTTGCCATCTGGCCATAGACGTGCACCGTTGATCGATTGTCCAAATATCAACTGTGCACCTGCACAGCTGTAGAAGTTGAAAATGTGCACGTGCAGCATTGATCAAGTTTAATTTGTGAATCTAAGGGAAGGAGTTCAGAGGGAATTATTGAAGATATGCCCAGTCAGCACTTGAACATTTGCGCACGTGCACAATTGCTACTAGAGCACTTGAACACGTACACGTGCACAGTTGACACTTGAGCAATCAGACAAGTGTACAAGTACTGGATGTACACATCTAATACAATAATTCCTCCCGAACATATTTCCTCAGGTTCACAATTGAACTTGGTCAACGGTACACGTGCACATTTTGCACTATTGGATCTGTGAACGTGCACAGTTGATACTCAGACAATCGGACAACTGTGCACGTGCTCGGTGGTCGCGTGTACAGATGGCACGTGCACAGTTTGGCGCCTGGCCATAGACTTGCACAGTTGTTCAAGTATTAACTATGCACTTGCGCAGCGTACAAGTGCAAAGTGTGCACATGCAGTGTTAATCAAGTTTAATTCGTAAACCTGAGGAAAAGAGCACGAAGGAAATGATTTGGTAGATGTGCCCAGTCAGCACTTGGACATTTTTGCACGTGCACAATTGCTACTAGAGCACTTGAACACGTACACGTGCACAGTTGCCACTTGATCAATCAAACAAGGGTACAGATGCTGAATGTGCATATCTAATACAATAATTCCCTTCGAACATTTTTCTTCAGGTTCACAATTGAACTTCGTCAACGGTACACGTGCACATTTTGCACTATTACTGCTGTACCCGTGCACTACTGATACTTGGACAATTGGACAACTGTGCACGTGCTCAGTCGGAGCGTGTACAAATGGCGCGTGTACAGTTTGTCATCTGGCCATAGACGTACACAGCTGTCCGTCTGGCCGTCAACGTGCACAGTTGAGCACGTGCAAATATTCTAAGTACAAAGTTGACTCTGGAACCAAATCTCGGTACTTCTGGAGGTCTTAATGGATTCCAAATAATTTTGGTTTATGTAACTAATTTCAGATGACTCCGAAGAATCCGGATAGATATAAAATATTTCTCAGGATTCACATTAATTTTCTCAATATTTTGAAAATTCTTTAGGGTTGCTGGAGCATGAATTGAAAAGAATTTAGATAAAATTTTAATAATATGACAAGAAGTTCGGAAAATTCATGGAGTTTAGCCAAATCGAAGTAAATTTGAAAAAATTCAAGGCGATTTGAGATAATCCCATGAAATTCATAAGGATACCAAACGGGAGTAAACAATTTTGGGACAGATTTGACAAAATTTACGTGGATAAAAAAAAGTGAATGAATAAATAATAATAATTCGAATAGAAATAAAGTTATTAATATAAAATGTAAGAATTTATAGGAAATAAAAAAAATTTGATGAAATGCATATACAATTGACATAAATCACAATAAAAAATGGAAAAAAAGAACATTTGTGATGTATCCAAATTTTTTTGAATGAAGGATAGATTCCAGATAAAAGGTAAATTGAATAAGAATCCATTTTGGAAAATTAATGGTAAACCCAACAAAATTCGAAAAAATTAAATAAATTGAGAAGAATAGGAGTGTGTTAAAGTCTATTGATAGAGTTATTCAGAATTTGAGTGAATGGAACACAATCTTGAGAATCACAATTTTTTCCATTTAATATATTAGATTGGGCAGAATTTCAGGCGGATTCGAAAAAATTGGAGTGAATATGAAGGAATTCTAAGAATAGAATATGAGAATTAATTGAATATAAGTGGACGAAAATAGGAAGGAGTTTGAGGCAAACAAAAATATGATGAAATTAACAATCATTGATTAGAAATTCAAAAAAATACTAGAGAATCAGAAACAACTGATGAGAAATTGAGAAAAATCTAAGAGAATTCGAACAAATCCATTCAAGTTGACACGAAGTGAATGGTGTGCATTCACGCAGTGAATAATGTTAATTTGGATTCAGAAGAATTCGAAAGAATTGCTGGTCAGTTTCCACTAGTTACGGATGATTTCAGAAAATTAAAAACGAAATAAAATGAATTCAAGTTGAATCAGTATTAATTCATGAAAAGTTCAAAAAATCTTTGGGATTCTGTAAGATTGAAGTAAACTCCGAAAATTCCAAAGCGATTCGAGATATTTTGATGAATTTTATAAGAATCTCGCAATTGACAAAAATTTCAGAAATCAGAAAATTCGTATGTTTGAGGATCTGAAGCGTTTTTGAAAAACTGCAAATAGTCGAAAAATTGATATAGAATAAATGCGAAAAACCATTCAATCAAGTCAAACTTAATAGACATTTAGGTAGATCTATTTGAATTCAAATAAATTGAAAAAGAAGAATTGTTTTATACATTCCAGTAAAATTCAAGTATGTCTCAAAAACTGGAAGGGATTCGTGAGGCATTAGTGAAATTCTCACGGATTTAAGATGAATGAAAAACATTTGAATATTAAAGAATTATCTTGAATAAATTTTCGATTTAAAATGTGGCTTTTAAATTTTACCTCTTTTCGGGAAGGGTGACCCATTGCATTTTCCAGAGCAACAATCCTTGGGTTTAAAACAGATTGCTCCATCGATTCCACCACATTGGCTTGTTGCCTCAACAAATACAGCCACGCAGAAAATAAGTAAAAGAGTGATAATTGCGAACTTCATTATCAAAGATGACTGTTAACTAAAAAAAATTTTCTTATGGCGACTTCTTATATACATATTCGCTTTCTATAATACCTGGCGACCTTGATTGTGTGAACACGTGCCAGAAAAGTATTCAATCAAGGGTATATTTTATTAGCACAAAAATTTGCCACACAGAAGGCTATTTACTGGGATTAATTTATGAGCGATAAAACAGGGGAAATAATTACCTAAGACGCACCGTTTTGTCTTCTCATCAACTTTAATCAAAAAGTAGAACCCAATTATTTAGCGGTGGTCAATTTTTTTCATAAAATTATTTTATCTGATTACTTGGTACGAGCAGAGAACGTTTAATTGATTTTAACTTTACCTAGAAAAAAATTACTTCCGCTCTCCACGCGAACTTCATTTTGCTCCGTCTCATCGAATTTTTCAATTAGAAGATTAAATCACTACTTATAGAACAGATGAATTTTTAGTAAGACTGATTGATTTCCATGAACAACGAAAACCTTTTTTTCTAGATAATTAACCAAAAAGGGGAATGATTTTTCACTAAAAACAGGAATTCCAAATCAAAGGTTTAAAATTTTAACTTATAAAGATCGATTTCCTACAAAAGTAATAAATTTTCAAGTAGAAAGATAAATTTTCAACAAAAATTCCGAATACCTCACCAAATTGCATTATGATCTGAGAAGGATGGAATTTTTACAAGAGAATAATAATTTCGAAACTAGGAAATAAGAATTTTCCATAAAAAAATTGGATCTCAACCAATAATGATTCTGAAATTAATACGAACAAATGATTTTTTATTGTAAATGTACAAACTCAAAAACGTATTTTGAGTTCCTCGGTAATTATTAAGTAGGAGTGTGTGTGAGGAAGTTTTGAATTCTAAACCGTGAAAGTATACTTTCAGTTTTTAGAAAATAGGGGAAAAAAACTTCTTGGAAAAGTTGAAAGTTAAAATTGATGAATAATATAACTAAACTAAGATAGCTTAACGAACAATGATTATTTCTCGTGAACGTGGTTGCGTAGTTATGATGATTGAATTCGAAAAAATATCACCTGATGATTTGTTTTCCCCCGAACAAATTCGTCGTGTCCATTATTTTCATTTGTCTTTCAATAAAGCGATTTATCCCAAAAAAATGAATTATCGACAAAAACATTTATTTGAAACCAAATAGTTGATTTTCAAAATTTCGGACAACCAAATTTAAAGAGAAAGGACAAAAAATCATTAGTATACTTTTCTTTTATTACACCATTAGGCCAAGTTCCTTTCGGGTCCCCAGGTGCCTTGATAATCAATCTACAAGGGAAAGCCCTTGTAGATTGGGACGATAACCGCCTTTCTCCAATCATTCGGAACTTCGCTCTTCACGGCACACTTATCCATACGTTAACACATTCATGCGAGTAAATATCCACCACCGTACTTAAATGCTTCAGAAGTACGCTGCCGACGGAAATTATGAGATCAATTGACACAAGCACTATTACAAATCACTGCTGACTTTGAACCACGATAACTCAGTGAAAAAAAAATGATGGGGCATTTTTTGAGAATATTTGAAAAGCCTATGGAACTCCACGCCTAGTAATGTCGAACAGATTTTTTATATGCTGGAGACAATATAACACGTGATAAATTTTTTTTTTGAATTCTAGATTTTCTAAAATTTTTTGCCTTGGCTTCAACTTTCAGCATGACCTAGGAAAATTGTTGCGAAAATCTCAAAATTATACAACATGGAGCCTGAAATTTCATCTTCAATTTAAGCCAAAGAAACTTGAAAAATCTTCATCAGTTCCAGAGATACGATTAAAAATATTTAATCGTATCTGAGTGGAGTTTTAGTCGACGATCCCGGTTCTCGGCCGGTCGGCTGCTCGCCTCCTTCGTTGAGGCAAGACCGGATAGGTCACGCACAGGGCTGGTGCTTGATTGGAGCTCTCTTATACTTTTCATTCTGCTCATCAGTAATTTTATTCCGAATGATTGTGAATTTTCAAAATTATAATTGGTTTCTTAAATATTTACAATTATTTCAATTCATAATGATACTCATATTAAAGAATAAAAAAAATTATAAAAAGTTTTTTTTTTTCCTTGAAATTTATATCGACTAGAATAATAATAAAAATATAGATATATCGCTACGAGAATAAACTATTTTTCAAACGAATCAGGCATCTAAATTCTAAATAAAACTCAAAAATATAAAAAGTGAATAATGATAGGATTTTCAAAATAAATTAAATATAAAACAGTGTGTGAGTGTAATGAAAATTCTTTTTTTAATTTTGAGTTAGTTTTCTTACTAAAACTAACAAGTTTAGTAAGCTCAGGTCTTCTCAAGGTAAGCTTCTAACATC
>WSXT02129974.1:0-10727 GCA_011762715.2 Neuroterus valhalla
TCTATAAACAAATATTATTAATATTGAAATGTAATAGGTCTGTTAAATCGCATGTTTTTCAGACTGAAAAAATTTACTTGTACGAATTATAAATTGAACACCAGAAATTAATAAAGTGATTTCTTAAAACTAAAACGTTGGACTTGAGCACTCCGCATCCCAACAGCAGAAGGTTCGAGACACATCCTCAGGAGTTAGTTTATCTAAATTTCGTTAAGAATTCCGTTTTAAAAAAAGCATAACAAACCTCTTGCAAGAGAGGTATAACTCTCTCACTAAATAAATTCATTCTAGTCGCGAATAATGCCCTATTCTCTTCTCCTTCGATCACCTTTTCTAATAGGATGGGTCGATCAACCAGCCACTTTACTCCATCCAAGTCGACAATTTTTGCAGCTGGAAAAAGCGAAAAAAATAGGAAAAAAATCACGTGTTGCTCAACCTTGTGCCAAAAAGTTTGGTCAAAAAAAGCTACCTACTTTGGAGGGAAGAATGTAGATAAATGCTAACCTAAAAAAAATGTAACCTAAATCAATCAAACTCACCTTCAAAATCCTTTATATAATTGGCAAAACCAATTTTCTTCAGCATATTCTTGCACTCTGCGTCCATATCTTCTTCTTTTCTCACAATTTATTCACACAAGACACTCAACTGCTCCTTGCACAGAATCCACAGAAGAGGAACTCGTGAATAATCAGCGCGACGCGACGCCAACATTTAGGACGCTTTCAAATCATAACCAAAAATATGGTTGGGTCAGCCTTAACTACTGGAATACTTTAAGAGCCATTTTGATTGGTTAAGACAGCCTTCCACTATGGTTGGTGCATCAATACCTTGCCAACCATAGGTTTAAGGTCTACCTAACCATTTAACTAAGTACCTGCATCCATAGCTTAAGTTGCATCAACTATGACTGTGGACAACTTGGAAAAATTAGGCCTTACAATATTTTAATGGTTGTAGCAACCATGCCTTTTCTTTCCGTGTAGGTGAATTTCAACGATAATGTACATTTTCAAACAAGGAACATATATAAAAATCCGGAACGACAAATTTTCAACAAAATAGTTGAATTTTTGTACGCACCATTCGAATTTTGAGCACAAATTTTTATTTTCAACAACAAAAGGATGAATTTTAGCCACGAAAGATGACTTTTATCATAAAAGTTATTGAATTCCCAACAAAAAATGGAAATTCCAACCAACCGAGTTAATTGAAAAAAAATATTTAAATTTTCAACAGAATAATTTAATGTTGTGTTCAATATCTTAAAATGACAAAAAAATACCTTAATTTTCAATAAATAAAGTTGAATTTTCCATCAAAAAACAAATTTTAAAACCAAAAAGTTGAATTCTCAACCAAAACAATGAATTCGCTACCAATCAGTTAAACTTTTGAACAAACAATTTGAATTCCTAACAAACATTTCAATTTTTAACAAGAAAAGGATGAATTTCAACCATGTAATTCTGCACCATAAAAGCTGAATTCTCAAACCAAAAAGACGAATTTCCACCAAAAAAATTGAAATTCCGTCCAAACAGGATAATTTAAACAGATTATTAAATTTTCTACAGAATTATATAATTTCATATCCAAAATCTTAAAATGACAAAAACAATACCTGAATTTCCAACAAATGAATTTGCATTTTCCATGGATAGACGAATTTTTTAAACAAATAGTTGAATCCTCAACCAAAACAATGAATTTCCTATATAACAGTTGAATTTTTGAATAAGCTGATAGAATTTTGACCAACATTTTTTATTTTCAGACAGGAAAGGATGAATCTCAACCATGAAAGATGACTTTCATATAATAAATGTTAAATATCAAACACAAAAAGATGAAGGTTGAACAAAGCATTAAAATGAAAACATTCATCTAAAAAAAAAAAACAGATTTCAAACAAAAAATGGAAAAGTAAGATTTTCTTCCAAAACATTACTTTTCAACCAAATAAAAGCAAATTTCCAACCATTTGGGTTATATCGAAACATACAGTTACGCAAGAAAGTAGTTAAATTCTCGACAAAAACAATGAATTTCCTAAAAAACAGTTGAATTTTTGAACAGACAATTTGAACTATAAATATGGATTTCGATTTTCAACAAGATAACATTTTATTTTAACTAAGACAGATTACTTCTACCAAAAATCTCAGTTTCCAACAAAAAATGGAAATTCCGATAAAAAATACAACTTCAACAAAATAGCTAAATTCTTAACAGAATTGTTCAATTTCATATCAAACATATTTAATATGCAACGGAAATAGCTAAATTTTTAACATATAAAGGTAAATTTTCTGGCAAAAGACAAATTTTCAACAAAATAGTTGAATTCTCATCTAAAGAAAAAAATTCTCAAACAAAAATTAGGAAAGTAGAATTTTCATTTTAAAAATTCCTATAACTTTTTGAATTTGATGAAAACAGACGGTTTTCCAACATGATATTTGAAATCTCAACCAAAACAATGAATTTTGTACAAAACAGTTGAATTCTTGAATACAAAATTTGAAGATTAATGTTCAACAAATGAGAAAAATCCAACAAAATACATACATTTTCAACCACAAATTAAGTCGAATTTTCATACAGAAAAGTGAATCTTAAAAATATATTAATTCCTGGGGAAATATTTCAACTTTCAAACCAAGTAGTTGAATTTTAACAAAAATATACATTTTCAAACAAGAAACATAAATGAAAAACATAAACGACAAATTTTCCACGAAGTGGTTGAATTTTCGCAAATACGATTTGAATCTTGAAATGACAAAAAAAAACCTGAATTTCCAACAAATGGAGTTTAATTTTTAATAAAAAAGAAATTGTAAAGAAAATTGTTGAATTCAGGAGCCTAAAAGACGAAGTATCCACATAACAGTTAAATTCTAAAACCAAAAATCTAATTCTTCAACAAGAAATGTTTGTTATTGCTACTATGAAAAAGTTAATTCTCGAAATGAATAGTTTATTTTTCAACTAAATAGTTGGAGTTCTTGCAGAATAAGGGAATTTTTAACCCAAAACATGAATTTGTGAGAAGAAAGTTTATTTCCAAACAAATGGTCATTTTTAAACAAATTTTTTGGTTTTCTAGTTATAAAGACAAATACATAAAAAACAGTTGAATTGGAAAAGGAATGTTTAAATACAAGCAAAAAATAACTTATTAAATTTTTCGCTGAAAATTCAACTCCGTGGTCAAATGTTAAAATACTTGGTTAAAAATGAATTTTACTATTTCATTATGATACTACTATTTTGTTAGAAATTTGTGATTTTTTTGTTTGTTGAGAATTGAATTGTTTCGCAAAAATTTGATGTTCGTTGTTGGCTTAGGGTGAAGTCAAATCGAATTCAGTACAACTTCCTCATCGGTTATTAGTTTGTGTAACTTAGAATTCAATTATTTTATCTTTAGTTCAGAATTGATGGTTTAGAATCAAAAATTCAAGGAATCAATTTTTCAATATGAAATTATCATTTTCGTTTAAAGATTCGACGATTGGTTCCAGAATGATGTATTCTATTCCAGAATATTTTTTTTTTTGCTATAAAATTATAAACCTCTTATTCGAAAATTCGACTTTGATGGAAAAACAAATTTTTTTCAAAAATTTAACTATCTGGTTGGAAATGTATAATTATTATCCTAAATTTCTAATTTCTGATGGAAAATGAATTTTTTCTTATCCAGGGTTGAACTATTTTGTGGGGAAATTCGTCTTTTTTGGATAAAGAATTATCCGTGTGTTATTTCAAATGAAGTCCCCTCAGGTAATAATTATTTATAAACTTTTTATAATAAATGTGTATTTATTCTATGATGGTAATATTTTAAGTACAAGATTCTTTAAATTATCTCTAAAAGTAGAGATTTCAGAGATTTTCTTCATAAAAAATCATAATTGAGCTTTGATTTTTACGAATGAATTCTGTTAATTTATAACTATCAATTGTTCATTCAGAATTTCGAACAATCGAAATAACGATTGTTTGTCCGAATTAATCGTTATTTCGATTGTTGAAAATTCCCAAATAATAGCTCTTGGACGTTATTATGTGGAAATAATATCTCATAATAGTTATTAATTAATAATTAGGTCGATTCCAGCCCGAAGGCAAATTGACTTCTGCGTGTTTGATTTCTGCCCTTTAGTTCTCACATAAATCGATTAAAAGCACATATGTATTACGTGGCCTTTTCAATTCTAGCTTTTATGGAAATTTTATTTCTTTCTGGAATTCATTTCATCATCGAAAATATAAATACGTCCAAGAATTTAATTTTACGAAATAATCGGATACAATTTGAATATAGGTCATTAAATTAAGGTTTCTGCATGTTTGAAAACAACATAATTTTTAAAAAGTGAAAAATCAGCTTTTTTCTTGGAAATTTATCTGTCATTCCGATAAAATATTAATTTTCTTCGAAATTTCAACTTTCCTATTTTTTATGAAAAATCCACCCTCCTTAGATTGAAAATTTGCTATCAGGTATAAAATCCGTCTTTTTTGTAGAAAATTGAACTTGTTTGTCAGAAAATTGATCTATTTGTTGAAGTTTCAACTATTGCGTTGAAATTTTTTTTTATTAATCCCGCTGAATAAAAATACGTTCATTTTGTTGTTATTGAATTGACATTTCGCCGATTTTTGAATTTGAGAAGAAACTTTATTCGTGAAAATTCATCAAAACTGGTTAGAAACTCAATTGTTTTCGAAAACCGTTGACTTCTTAGCTTGGAAACTAGAATTATCATGTTAAATTTCGTCTTTTTGGGTATAAAAAATTATTCCTGTTTATTAAAGATTCATCTATTTGGTTGAGAACTGAACTACTTTGTTGATGATTTGTCCTTTCGGATTGTTAATTAAACTTTCATGGAAGAAAATTCACCTCTGCATGGTTAAAAGTTCATCTTTCTTGATTGTGAATTCAAATTTTATTACAATGAACTTTTTGTTGAAAATTCATCAGCCTCCTAAAAAAATTGTGTTTTATTTGATTTGAAAGTTCATCTTTTTTATCAAAAATCTGTCATCTTGAATTGAAAATTCATCTGGTATGGCAGGAAAGTCATCTTTCTGAGTTCAAAAAAAAACACTTTTCTTGAAAATTCATCGTTTTTCTCAAAAAATAGTTTTTTATTTGAATGTTCATCTCTTTTGTCGGAAAATCGTCATTTTGGATTATAACCCACCTTTCATACTACGAAAAATCATCTTTATTATTTGGAAAAAAACTTATTTGTTGAAGTTTTAATTGCCTTCTCAGAAATTTTTTTTTTGAATTCTAGAATTAAACTGTTTTGTGGAAAATTCCTCATCCTTGATAAGAAATTCATCTTTCTGGTAGGAAATTCATCTTTATGTCTAAGAATGAACAATTTGTGTTGAAGATTCAACTGTCTCCTCGAAAGTTCAGTTCCCGACTTTAAAATTCAACTGTTTTCTTGAAAATTATTCAGCTTAATTGGATTCAAAATCCACCTTTTATAGTAAAAAGAGTCATCTTTTTGTTTGAAAATGACCTTTTTTCAGAAAATTGTAATTTGGGTTTGGAAATTCAACTGTTTTGTGGAAAATTCATCATCCTGGATGAAAAATCAATCTTTTATCGTAAAATTGCCATTTTTCCTGTTTAGAAATATACATTTGAAGTTAAAATTGAGTTTTCGACTTGAATGTTCAACTGTTTCATAAAAAAAAATCATCTTGGATTCAAAATCCACCCTTTATAGTAAGAAACGTAATCTTTTTTGGTTGAAAATTAACTTTCTTTTTTCTAAAACAAATGTATTTTTGGTTTGAAAATCCAACTGTTTTGTGGAAAATTCATGATCCTGCGTATAAAAATTTCAACTTGTATGGTAGAATAGTAATCCTTTCTGTTTAAAAATGAACATATTATGTGAAAATTTATTTCTGAGTTGAAAATTAAAGTGTTCCGTTCAAAAAAAAAAAAAAAAACATCTTGGAATAAAACTCCACCTTTTACAGTAAGAAAAGTAATCTTTATTGGAAAAAAATTAACTTTTTTGTTCAAGATTTAAATGTCTTCTCCAAAAATCGTATTTCGGGTTCAAAAATTCTACTCTTTTGTAAAAAATTCATCATCTTGGATAAAAATTTATCTTTTATGGTACAATAATCATATTTTTCTATCGAACATAAATATTTTTTGTTGAAAATCAATCTGCCTTTCCAAAAAAATTGTGTTTACGACTTGAAAATTGAACTGTATCTTCGAGGATTCGTCATCTTGGAACTTGGATTGAGAATGCATTATATATTGTAGAAAAGTTTTCTTCCTGAGTTGATAATAAACTTTTCTTTTAAATTCATCTGTTTTCTCAAAAAATTGTGTTCTTGACTTGAAAATTAAACTGTTTTGTCGAAAATTCGTTACCTTGGATCAAAAATCCACCGATCATAGAGTGAAAAAAGTCATATTTTATGGTTAAAAGTAACATTTTTTGTTTAATATTTCATTGTACCCTCAAAAAATCGTATTTTCGATTAAAAAATTCAAAAGTTTTGTGGAAAATTCATCACAATGGATGGAATATTCATCTTTTATGGTAGAATACTCATCTTTCCTGTTTAAAAAATGAGTATACTTTGTGCTGAAAATGGATCCTTCTGTTTAAAAAACGGATTTTTTTATTTGAAAATTCAACTGTTTCGTCGAAAATTAGTCATCTTGGATGGGATTTTTATTTTTCATTGTAGAAAAATTATCTTTCTGATTGGAACAATAAATATCTTTGTTGAATCTATAATTGTGTCCTCAGAAATTTATGTTTCTGGTTCGCGAATCCAACTTTTTTTTTGGATTGATAATAATTCATCTTGTACGGTAGGAAAGTCTTTTTTCAGTTGGAAATGCGCTTTTTTTATTGAAAATTGATTTGTCTTCTTGGATAAATAATTCATCTTTTTTGGTATAAATGGCATCTTTCTTTGTCGACAATGAGCTTTCTTGTTGAAAATTCATTTGCTTTCTCAAGAAAATTGTGTTTTTTATTCAAAAATTCACCCGTTCCGTCCAAAATCAGTCATCTCTGAAGAAAACTTCACCTTTTATGATAAGGAAAGTCATCTTTAATGGTTAAAAAAACTTATTTGTTGAAGAGTTTATTGTTTCCTCAAAAAGAAATATTTTATTTTGAAAATCAATCTGTCTTTTAAAAAAATGGTGTTCCCGACTTCAAGATCCAACAGTTTTTTTTTGCATTCGTCAATTTGTATGAAATTATGTATCTGGCTTGAGAATTTACCTTTTTTGTTGCAGTGATAATAATTCATCTTGTATAGCAGAAAATTTATCTTTCTCAGTTGGAAATACGCTTTTCATGCTGAAAATTCATTTGTCCTTTCAAAAAAACGTAGATTCACCTTCTATGGTAAGAAAAATCATCTTTATTGGTAAAAAGTTAACTTTTTTGTTGCAAATTTATCTATCTCATTGAAAAATTGTATTTTAGGTTCAAAAATTCAACTAAAAAAAAATCATTATCTTGGATAAATGATTAATCTTTTCTGATGTAAATGTAATCTTCCTTTGTTGACAATGAGCTTTTTTGTTGGAAATTCATCTGTTTTCTTAACGAAATTGTGTTTTTTACTTGAAAATTCAACTGTTTTATCAAAAATTTGTCATTTTAGGTAAAAAATTCATCTTCGTTAATAGAAAAGTCATCTTTATATTGGTTAGCAATAAACTTTTTTGTTAAAAGTTCATCTGTCACCTTAAATGTTATGTTTCCGACTTCAAAATTTTCTCAAAAACTTCTGCTTTGGGTTTGAAAATTCAACTCTTCCTCCAATATTTGTCATTTTGGATTGAAAATTCACCTTTCCTGGTTGAAAATATTCTTCGTTGTTGATGATATAATTGTCTTTTCAGAAAATCAGGTTTCTGGCTCGAGAATTTAATGGTTTTGTTGGATTGATAATTCATCTTGTATAGTAGGAAAGTCATCTTTATTAGTGGAAAATATAATTTATTGTTGAAAGTCCATCTGTCTTCCCAAAAAATTATATTTTATTAACGTTCATGCCGAAATGGTAACTGTCTTTGTTGAAAATTCATCGACTTGGATTAAAAACTGTCTTTGACAAAACTCGGCTTCTTGAGTTTTTGGTTCGAAGATTCAACTATTTGGTTAAAAATTCATGTTTGTAGGTCGAAGATTCGAATAATTGTTTGAAAAATAAACCTAGTTAATATAATGATAATTCTCTTTTGACAATTTAATTAATTCCTCGAGGATTTTTTTCTCCAGTCTAAAATTATGTTTAATTTACTGGAATTATCGGGGCATGGCTCATAAATGTGAAACAAGAGTAATTACTATTATTTGTGAGTAGATGAGTATACATAATAAAATGAAAATAATAAATTTTTATGACATAAAATCATAAATTAAATGTGTAGGTTCTTCAATAATGGAATAGCTTTCCAAAATGATGTTTGGATGGTAAATTTGGTTATAATGGATTCTACCTGCCAAGGGTCATTTCACGTGTCCCAAATGGTCGGCCAAATGTATAGTTGACTTTGCCTTCTATTCTCAATTAGTCTATTCCCATTCCGTATAAAAGTGGCCTAGCCTTAGCTGTCGTTTCTAATTCCCAAATGTTCACCACGTACGAACCCCCAAGAATCAAGAACAAGAACGTGCTCATGCTCAAAGGGAATTCCTCTTTCTGATTACTTTTTTAGACCCCGTTAGCCCTTTTCTTACTTTTCCTTTTTCTTTTTTTTTCTTATTCTGTCCTGAATTTGAGACGCGATTCAGGACATGAATTAGCAAACTCTTTTCTTTTAACCCCATTAGCATTTCTAATAAGAGAAGAACCTGGACCTTTACTCTCTTTATCTTATTTTCAGGTCTTTTATTGTTGTTTTGAGTTTTGGTTGATTAAAAATTATTCAAGTTTTTGTTCAGTCTCATACGATGAAGGAAATATTTTCAATAATAAATATTTGTTAATTTACTCCAGCAAACAAACACGAGAGTTATGCGCACGATTATTGTACCTGTTCTTATTTTTGAACCATTTTCTTACAAAAGAATGTGAATCCGCAGAAATTTCTGGTAGAAGTGTCAATTTTGATCAATTTTGCCTCATAAGGGCCGTCCAAAATCTACCCATTTATACGATTTTCAAACTAGAATCGAGTAACTCTTAATCAGACTGTTGACATTACAACGAAAATGCATATATTTTGAAGATGAGAGGACGGATTTCACGGATAAAAATTTCATTTTTGACAGATAGCTTATTTCCATTATATGAAAATGACTTTTCAACTGAATAAAATGACCAATTTTCGCCAAAAAAGTTTGATTATCAAGCCAAAAGCAACATTTTCTGAGGAGACAGATGAATTTTCAACACAAAAGTTTATTGTCAGCCAAGGGAGATGACTTTTCTGCTAGAAAAGATTAATTTTTGATCCAAGATGACGAATTTTGGACAAAACAGTTGAATTTTCAATTTGAAAAAACCATTGTTTTGAGGAAACAGATGAATTTCCAGCGAAAATTCGTTATCTTAGATCAAAATATATTCTTTTATGAGAAGATTACTCTTCTTTATTCGGTGAAAACTAATTTTTTTGATGATAATTCATCGGCTTTCTCAACAAAATTGTTTTTTTGACTCAAAAATTCAACTTTTTTATCAAAAATTTGTCATCTTGGATCAAAAATCCATCTTTTCTGGTGGAAAAGTCATCTTACAAAGTTGACAATAATCTTTTTTGTTGAAAATGCATCCATCTCCTTGAAAATACTGTTTTAAGCTTCAAAATTGAATTGTTATGCCAGAAATTCGTCATTTTTGATTGAAAATTAATAGTCCATGAGAAGATTACTCATCTTTATTGATTGAAAGAAGATCTTTTTCGGGAAAAGGTTTTGCTTTCTAAACAAAATGGTTTTTTTAAATCGAAAATTCAACTTATTCGTCAAAAATTCGTCATCATGGATCAAAAATCCATCTTTTCTGGAAGAAAAGTTATTTTTCTTCGTTGACAATAGGCTTTTTTGTTCAAAATTCTTCTATCTCCTCGAAAATGCTGTTTTTAGCTTGAAAATTCAACTGATTTGACATAAATTCGTCATTTTTAAGAATTCGTCGTCCATGAGAAGATTACTCATCTTTATTGATAAGTATAATCAATAAAAAAGAGAAGGTTTTGCTTTCTGAACAAAATTGTTTTTGACTTGAAAATTCAACTTTTTTGTCAAAAACTCGTCATCTTGGATCAAAAGTTCATCTTTTCTGATAGAAAAGTTATCTTACTTGGGTGAGAATAAGCTTTTTTGCTGAAAAAAATGAATTGTTTATGAAGAGATTATTCATCTTTTCTTGGTTGGAAAAAGAATTTTTTGGTGAAAAGTCTTCTTACAATCAAAAAGATGAGTAATCTTCCCATGAAAGAATATATTTTGAGCTAAGATAACGAATTTTCTAAAAAAAGGTTAAGTATTCAAGCTAAAAATCAATTTCGTTGAGAAAGCAGATGAATTATCAACAAAAAAGCTTATTTCTCTGGGTTGTCGATATTTTGACGTTTTTGATCTACTAGTCATGTATTTTTATTAAAAGTTTTTATTCAAGCTTTCGTCCAGCGACGCCAGACCTCATCAGGTATACAATAAAAACGACACTGTGAAGCC
>WSXT02129985.1:0-10727 GCA_011762715.2 Neuroterus valhalla
TTCAAGAATGATCTCCGTATGTTGCTTGGTTTCAGAGATAACACGTCACTATTCTTTTGTTAATAACTTAATAACAAATGACTATTTTGGGCACCTAATTATACCGCTATACTCAGAAAGAATTGACAAATCTCATGTATGTTCCTCCGATTCTACGCAGTTTTTTTCAGGGGTTGACAACCGTTCAAAGTTGAGTACTCTGAAATGATCATAGAATAATGGCACTTTTCAACACTCAACTCACCTGAAAATATTTGCCTATTATCATAAAGTTTCAAAACTTCGTATGAGAATAGGGAAAACCTCCATCTCCAAAATGTATTTAGCCCCATATTTTTAGAATATTCAGCTGCTAAGATTTTGACTATAATCTGAAGAAAAATCGAGGGCTCTAAACTTTTTGGACAGATAGTAGGTATACTATTGTACAAATATTTGGTGAAGAGCATGCTAGTGTAGAGTTGCTCATAAATCTCTAATTATTCTACCTTATTTTCAGGACAAAATCGGGCTTGCTTTAATTATGTGGGCTGTTATTTTCAAGTCAGTGACTTTTGGAAAAGTACCGACAAAATAGTTCCAAAATTTTGAAAAAATCCGCGTGAATAAACTTAGCCTCACAGTGGCTGGCGGTGCAATTATTTGATAAGTTTTATTCTTCAAAATACCGTCAAAGTTTGCAATTAGAGCCTTAGTTATTTTTTTAGATGAGTGCGAAGAAGATTCAGAAATTTTTTTTTAATTTGTCAACTTGTCCAGGGGACGAAAATCGTAGGATTATGAACGGGCATCGTGATCTTATGATTATTACACGAAAGCTGCACTCATCACTATAAATATTGATGCTTAATAGCGTGACGCTGCAATTTCGTTAAAAAAATCAAAGTTATTCCAAAACCTAGAAAAGTCCTAAGATTTCCAAAAACAACAGTCGAACTCTGGAAAGGTCCTGTGATTTTAAAAAGGGCCTGTAAATTTATATTGCTAATACTTATTGAAGTTTTGATAAATATTTGAGTACTTTTTTGTTTATTTTACAATTTCAGATTCACGGGAATCGACAATTGTAGCGATATCTCAAGAAGCGCGGTACAATGAGCTGAATTTGACCCTGGTCTCTATTTTCCAATATCAGCTCTTATTTAATAGTCATTTTCCACCTAATTTTTTTACGAAAGTCTCAAAAATTTGATACAATTTTCTGTAAAAAAATAACCGCCTTTCCACTCCGCTCGGATCCGAACCCGAGACCTCTCGTAATCCAGACGAATGCTCTCCAAACTGAGCTACGGAGTGGTGCATCGATCCTCTTCTAACAGAAAGTATACGCTTTCTAGCTATGCATGCACACACACACACACACACACACACACACACACACACACAATTTCATTCAAAGATTATGTTGTGTGTTATCTGTTATTCAATCTTATTTCAATTGATTAATGATTCCTCTGTTCAGGATGCCTGAAATTATTCCATTTAGAAGCCTACTCACTTCTCGAATAGGTTTTATGCTGAATTTTCATATTTATCGTATTTTCCACGAATGATATAAGATGTAAGAAATAATATGTAGTTCTAAATACAAGAAAATTCGTGGAAAATACAATCAATAAGGAATTTCAACATAAAACCTATTTGAAAAATGATAAGGCTTTTAAATAGAATAATTTCAGGTATGCTGAATGAAGTAATCATTAAGGAATTGAAAAAAGATTGAACAACAAATGATATACAACATATTCGTTGAATTATCTACCTGGGAGCAACTGTCATTCAGGAAAAATAACACAAGCTCCCAGTTGAACCGCGTTAAAATACACCTATGACGTGTGTCTTGAGGATGTTGTAGCCGGCCGGGGCTGAGAATTCGATCACGAACATGTTTCGGTCACGTTTGTCAAGGTGCACGATGTCAGGTCTTGTGTGTTGGATAGGGGCTATTTTCGAGAAATCATAGTTCCAATAGATCCGGCACTCCTTGTTTTCAACAATAGACTCTATTCCCTTCAGAGCGTTCAGTGGGGCAGGGTCGCGGCCAACGCCATAAGAGCGACAAAGATGGTGGTAAAGCACTCTCAAGGCAGCGTTGTGTCTATGAAAAATACGTCCTTCCTGCGTGACTAGGGCAATTGGATAGTGGATGCCATAGGTGCTCAGGGAGCTTAAGACACGCCCTGCACCTATCGCTGGATACCTTTTGACGCAATATGCTCCTACGGTATGCTAAGGTGGCCATCACACCATCTTGACACGCAAAAATGAAACTCTTGGTTCCTGAATTGAGTCCAGGTGATTTGAGAAAAGCAAACGTTGACTCAAGTGACAAGGATTGGTATTTTATAATTTTGTGAAAGTTTCCGTGAATCGCCTTGTCTTCATGTCGTTCATGGAAATTTTCCACCTCTGCTCTCTTCACCTGTGCTTTGAGAAGTGAGACATCTTGATAAAGTAATGCACTATCCTCACTTCTGATGTTCAGTTCCGAGCCAAGGGTTTCAGCTGCCTTCTCCGCGGCTTTGTAAAGGAACGCTCCTTCCCCGCTCATTTTGTGATTCCTGATCATTGCCAGGAGAGGATCTCTACCATTCACGATTATATGAGCAGTACTTAGGACAATTCCTTTGTATAGGCATTTAAGATTGAGAAGTCCGCGTCCGCCTTTACGGCGTGCGATGTATATGCGCGGAACGGACGAGTTGATATGCAAGCTTTTCTCCATATTCATCATTCTGCGCGTAGTAATATCCAGGGTCTTGAGCTCGTCCTTCTTCCATGGAACCACCCCAAACGAATAGAGTAGAACTGGGACGGCAAGCATGTTAGTCACAGATACCTTGTTCAACGACAACAGGTTGGAATCCTGAATGCGGCTCTCAGGCACACTCAGGTATATGTAGGTGTCTCCAGCGCTTAGGTGTCTGATAGCATTTCGTCGAAAAGCCCAAGGTCCTTATCTATACTTGCCACTTGTCCATGTTTCGGATGAATCTTGGCACACTTATCCAATCCAAAGTCCATACCAATTTCTCGCGTGTACCTCCTGACGATACTTCAGCATCTTCCAGGTGTTTTCTTCCCGAAACATAGATCTTCAAGTCATCCATATAAAATATATGAGTGAACTTATGCCCACGAGCATTAGTTCCGCCACAGAAGTATCCACGAGAATCACGGAGAGCGAGGGATTGAGGCAATACTGTGATGCAGAAGAGGAAAAGGCTCATTGCGTCACCCTGAAAGACACATCTCTGGGAAGTGATACTGTTGGTAGTCACACGATGTTTTTCAGAAGTGATAGTAAAACTGGTCTACCAAAGGGGCATTATTCTCTCCATGCATCCTATTATATCTGAATAAACCGTCAGGCTTTCCAACGGACAGATGATAAGTCTATGTGAAGTATGAATCAAAAGCTTTCTGGTAATAATCAATCCAGGCCATTGGCAGATTGCGTTTGTGGTTTGCAGCGTCTTTGCAGACACTTCTGTCGATCAGCAGGTTTTCTCGATATCCTACTGCACCTCTTTTCGATCGTCGTTTTTCGTAAATCTCACTCCATACAGGTCTAATTATAAAGATCTTATACACCGTGTTCAGACCTGTTATCGGTCTGTAGTTACTTGGGTTAGACTCTTCGCCTTTCTTCTGCAGGAGTACAGTTCGTCCTAACTTCAGCCACTGCGGAATAGAGATTTGCGACTTCAAATATGAGGTACAAGTGCGGGCCAGATGTTGGTGTGTAGAAGTAAACTTCTTCCACCAAAAGTTCCTAATACAATTTGGACCAGCAGCGGAGAAGTTCTTCGTGCCCCTTACTACTTTCTTTAATTCCTCAGCAGTGACTGGTGGGCATTCCCTCTCGCATATTATGAGCTTATTGCACAGTTCCTTGAAACGTATGATGTTCTCAGTGCCTTCATTCAATGGATGTTAAACTTCGTGAATCTCCCTCCAAAATGTCTCGACTTCTTCGGACTTTGGTGTTTTTCGACAAAAACAGGAGGATCGCTAGAGAGGGCAGCGAGAAACTTTATTCTCCCTGAAACTTCCCTCCCGCTTTTTGATTCTCCTCCTTGCGTCAGAATGTACTTGTATTTTGTCAACAATGTGCTGCTTGATGGTCATCAGCTTTGACATTTTCAATGTATGATGATGGATACTCACATCGTGAGCGAACTTTCGGACCCTTATCGTGAAAGGCATAGAGGATTTTGTGAATTTAATCACACACTGCATACGGGTCGCGCTTTGTCTCGCCCAGTCAATCTTCTTGTTTAGTTGATGCAAGCGCTTTTTAGTCTTCTCATCAATCGTTACTTTGGACCTCCGATTTGAATCAGCCAAAGCTCTCGACGCATCATAAACTGAACAAGTGATGGTCCAGAGATCTGCATCTTCTAAGAGATCTTCACGAAGGGTAGCATCCATTTCAGCCAGATCGTGAGACTAAGGAGTAAGTTGAATGTTAATGTTTCTCCTTGCCCTAAAATCACCATCGTCTCTCAAGGGAAGCCTTGTTTCAGCAGTTGGTCTCAATGTCGCTTCCTGATTTTTGTCTGCGGCTTGTTCTTACAGTGGTCAAGGAAGGGTTCCGCGTACATCTCTTGTTTTTGAAAGGTTAACTGCACGGTTTTTTAACACTTGCTGTGAAAGGTCCGAGACCTCTTGGTGTTTCTGGCACCACAGAGTGTGCAGGCGCACCATGTCACCTCTGCGGTTAGGGACAGTGCTGGCATCGTAGCAACTAAGCAGGTCATTATCAAGTTGATCCGTGCATGAAGAACTTCGATTGTCTCGTGGGTTCGTCATCTTGTTTCCATCTAATTCAGCACCCCGAACTCTGGAACGATCGTCAATGCCGGTCAAACCATCGACGGGTGCTCTATCCGTTCGATCATTTTCAACCGCATTCATAATGTAATTAGGGTTTTGTGTTTCCATAGTTATTCCCATGAGGAGCTATGGAAGGGATTGTCCACTCTCGCAGAGCCCCATATTCAGCAGAAACCCTCGGCACAAGGACCCTCTATCCGCAACCTGAGGATGCGTTCGGTGGCTTGCAAATAACAGTCCACATAAATTAGGCCTGATTTCGACCTGAAAATAAGATTGATAAATTAGAGATTCATGAGCGACTTTACACTAGCATGCCCTTCACCAAATATTTGTACAATGAGACCTATCATTAGGAGCCATCCATAAACAAAGATACCAATTTTTGAGGGAGTGGGGAGTTCAAAAACCATAATTTTTTACAGAAGAGGGGAGAGTCAGTAGAAGTAATATTAAAAACTTAAATTTTTTTTAGTACGTTCCATGATGTTGAATTTTGAACAAAATTTGCGAATCATGATGAAGAAATTTAATATTAAATTATTCGATAATAACTTTTGAAATTACATTCATATTTCAGATTGTATACTCTTTCTACTATTCCACCCTCTTTGACAATGCTTTTCGAAGTTCTTCTATTCTTGTTAAAAAGGCCTATTTTTGATATTTTTCTCGAAATCCTACTCTATTGGTTTGAAAATCTACTGCCGCTTGGAAAATTATTCATTTCGTTGAAAATGCAACTAATTTGTTGGAAACTCATCTTTTTCTGTCAAAAATTTAACTAAGTAGTTGAAACTTGAACTACTTCGGAAGAAATGAATTTCTTTTGTAGAAAGTTTTCTTATTTACATTGAAAATTTGACTCTTCTTTTGAAAATTCGTTCAATTTTTGGCTTAGAATGACCTTTTATATTAAAATCCAACTATTCCATGATTGATGAAAATTTATCTTCATTAGTTGAGAAATCAGTTATCTCCTTAGAAGTGCAGGTGTAAAGTTGATCATTTGTTTTCTTGGTTGAGAGATAATCTTTTTGGTCAGAGAATGATCTTTTTATTGAAAATTCGACCGTTCAATGCAACTCAATGCAATTTGATTGTTTATAAAAATTCGTGTGTTACAGAAATTGTTCGATAATTTGTTCAATGAGTGAGTATAAGTTATCAGGAAATTTTTCAGTACAATTTTTTTCAAAGAATCTATCACATCTTCGTAATATGCCATTAAAAATGACATGATTAGGAGTACAAATTTTTTGAAAAAAAATGTATTTCCCTGGTAAAGGATTCATCTCTTCTGTTGTAAATTCAACTATTGTGCTGAAAAATTGGTACATTTTTTACGCAAAATTCATTTTTCCTACAAAATTGAACTACTGCACCTTTGGTGTACAAATCGTCTATTTCAGTTTAAAAATCAACGTTTTTTTGGGAATATACATATATGCTTCGTTGTCGATTGATTCTTTTAGGAGAAAATTAACCTTTCAGTCGGAAAATCATTTTTTCGGTTGCAAATTAGACTACATGGTCAAAACTTGAACTATTTCGAAACAAAATTAATTTCTTTGGTTAAAGATTCATCTTTTCTGTTGCGAAATTGGCTATTATGTGGAAAATTCGCCTAATTTTCAGCTCGAAATTCATTTTGCGATCGGAAATTCAACTATTCCACGTTTGGTTGAAAATTCATTTTTATTAGTTGAAAAATGTACTACAAGATTATAGAAGCCTAACATGGTTGGAAAATTATGTATTCTATTAATCTATTTTTGGTGGAAATTTATTTTTTATTATCATAAATCGTAAAATTTCGGGTAATTTTTCGTTTTTTCGTAAAATAATTAAAAATTTAACTGTTTGTTCAGAAATCAACATATTTGACCGAAAATTTTTTGTTTTCTTGAAAAACCATTTTTTCCATGAAAATTCACATTTTTATCTGAGGCTTTAGATATTTGATAGAAATCCTCTTCCCTTTGGTTCAATTAAACAGGTTGAAAATTCAGTTTTTCTTGTAACAAAATGAAAAAAGAAAAGATTCAAAGATTTATGGATCCTATTTTTGGTTGAAAACTGATCTTTCATGGTTGTAAATTCAATTAATTGTTCGAAAATTTAATCTTTTTTATTAGAAGGTAAAAATCTTGGTAAAAATCGGTTTATTCTATTAAGGAATAAACTGTTTTTTCTACTGGTCTTTTATCGTTCGATTCAAATGGTTAAAAATTATGTGTTGAGATTGGCCGTCTGATATCAACTATTTTGTTGAAGTTATCTTTTTTGATTGTAATTTCAACAGTTTCGTTAGAAATTCGTCCTATTGGATTGAAAATTTGTTTTGCATTATGTAAGTCTCATCTTTATTTGTAAAAATAAAACTTCTGTGTTGGTGATCTGTTTTTCAAGCTTAGGAATTTATGTATTTAGTTAGAAAGTCATATATTTTATTGCAAATTCGATAATTCTGGTAATACAATAATCTTTTTGTACAAAGAAAACTGATGTGGTTTCAAATTCAACAGTTTCGTTAAAAATTCATGTATTCGGTTGAAAATTGCATCTTACTAGTAAGGGATTTAACTACTCAGTAAAAATTTGTTTTTTCGTTGGATTAGGCAGGTTCTTTTTTAAAAATTAATTTGAAAACTGTAGACATAAGGATTGTGTTTTTGGTTGACTTCCTTGTTGGCCAAGCATTTATTGATCTAATTATTCAACTAGTTCGTTTAGAACATGTGTTTTCCATTTTTGTAAGTGAAAAGGTCAGCTGTTTATTCAAAAATTAGACTCTTCTGTTGGAAGTTTGATCATTGTGTTGAAAATGGAGTTTCTTTGTGGAAGTCAATTTTTTTAATAAAAAAATCAACTGTTTTGTCTGAAATCTTTCTTTTTTAATGGAAGTTTCATCTTTTTTAGTAGAAAAGTAATATTCATCGATTAAAAATGAGATTTATGTAGAAAATTTTCTGTTTGAAATTCAAGTATTTTGTTGAAAATCGAACCGTTCAATTGAAATGAGTCTTTTCGGAATGAAAATTTACATAATAGTCAACAAATCATCTTCCTAGTTCACCAATCATCTTGATTGTTTGAAAATTGTATTATTCGGTGAAAATTTGAACTCCTTCGTAGTTAATTGCCATTGACCTAATAATACTTTTGCACCACAGTTTCTATAATTTATAATTTTCTCTCTTTATGAAACATCTAATTATATGTGAGCTTGTTTGACTCTTTGTAAAAGGTTTATATAGATAACACGTATGGCTTACCCCACTTGCAATGAAAAACCCTGACGCAACCATGATAAGAGACACCGACCTTCACTAATACTTATGAAGACAGTTGTCATGATAAGTTTTTTGACGTTCTTTTACCTGTCGTTTAAGCATGTATAGTCTATATTTTTTGAGTATAATCAGTGAACGGATTTAAAATGAATAGTATATTAATTTTGTTTATAATCTTCTTGACCATTGTCGGGAATGATGGATATAGAATCCTGGCAGTTTTTCCCTTTAGTTCATTTAGTCATAATATATTTCTGGAAGGTGTTTCAAGAGGATTAGCAAATCATGGACATCAAGTTGATGCTATTTCGCACTTCGATATGAAAAATCCACCGAAAAATTACAGAACAATTATCAATTTGAATGGTACGATGGCTTACACGATAAATAATTTCACTATTGATTACGCATCCCAATTAGGTGAAGACTTTGTCCGGTTTATTGCTCAAACTTATGGAAATGAATTTTGTGAACAATTGTCGCACGATGAGATACAAAAGTTGATTAAGAATCCCCCACAGGATCCTCCTTATGATGTTGTTATTACTGAGGTATGTAGTTTCAGCATTCTATTATTGATCAATTACACATCTCTACAAAAAAATTTTTTCTTTCGTGTTGCCCTGGATATCTTCGCAAATTTGTATGTTCTCAAGTGCCCAAATTAAGAATATATTCATGAAAGTACTGGATGTGCTCTTGTTTTTATACTTTTGACATATCTTATATTTTGAACAATTATCGGCTTGTTAGTAATAAAATTGATGTTCTCAGTCATGATTAGGCTTCCACTATACTTCAACCATTAAATATTAAGTAAGGGATGATAAAGCAATTTTTCAAAGCGTTGGACAAGGAAGGAGATGTTTTTTTAATAAAACTAGGAGAGTTACGCTGCCAAGGAATTTATTTTTCTTACCGTACATATGGTCAATTTTGTAATATTTTGAGAATGTAAAAAAATATTATTCTTCATCAGAATAGTCGCATTTCTTCTCTTGTTTTCTTCGTGTTTTCTTCGATGAACTCTCTTCGCTTCTTCTTCTCTCCTCCTCCTTACCCTTTCCTCTCTTAGCTTTCTTCTCTATTCTTTCTCGTTTCCTTCTTCTCATGTTCTCACTAACCTTCTTTTTCCATTCTTCCCTTCTTTCCTTACTTCTCTCCTTCTCTTCTTTTCATATACCGTCCTTATCTTCTTCACCTGATTCTTTCCTTATCCAGACTTTCTTTTTCTCTTATATCTTTCTACCCTTCTCTTCTCCTAAAATTTCTAATTTCTCCTCATATTCTTCTCTTCGCCTCCTTTTTGCTTCTTTTTCCTCCTTTTCTCTCCGTCGCTCAACTCTTTTCGTCCTTGTGCTTTCCTTTGTTCCTCCTCTTTTTCTCATTATTCTGTTCTTCTCCTCTCCTCTTCTTTTCTTCCCTTTTCAACTCTTCTCCTTTTCTCTTTTCTTTCTCTTATTCTCTCATTTTTCAATTTTATTCTCCGATACTTCTCTCCTCTCCTTCATTTCTTCTTTTCTCCTACCCGTTTCCCTTCATCTGTTAACGCTCTTTTACAGTTCTTACTCTTTTCACTTTGATCATTCTTCTTTTCTCTTCACCTTCTCTTATCTGCTCTACGCTGTTACTCTTCTTCACTTTTCTTCCCTTCTCCTCTGCTCTTCTGCTCTTCTTCTTCTCTTCTCTTCTTTCTTTCTATCCCCCTATCTCGTCCTACAATTCTTCTTTCCTTTGTTACTTCTTTTCTTTTTCTCTTTATTCTCATCATCTCTTCTTGGCTTTTCCCTCCCTGTGCTCCGACTCCCTCCTTCTTTTCTTTTCTTCTTCTTCTTCCAACTCTCTTCCGCTTCTTCCTTCTCCTACTTCCTCCGTATATTCTCTCTCCAACTCACCTACCCTCGTAACTTCCGTCCACTTCCTTATTCTCTTGAATCCTTCTTTCTCTTCCTATCGTTTTCTTTCTTTACTTCTCTCTCACACATTTCTTCCTTTTCCATTCCCCTCGTTCCAAAGTCTTTTTTTCCCATCACTCTTTTCTTCTTTTGTTATCCTCTCCTTCCCCCATATTCTCCTCTTCTTTTCTTCACCTCTAAATTTTCTCTTCCTCCTTACAATCGTCTATCCTTCCTTTCTTCTTTTCTTCTACCAACTCTCTTCATGTCTCAACTCTCTTTTTCTCTTCTTTGTCCTTTTTATTTTATTTGTCTTCCCTTCCCTTATTATATTTTTGTCTTCTCCCCTCCTTCTTTTCTCTCCTTCACTTATTTTGTACTCCTTTCCTTTCTTTTTTCCTCAACTCTCTCTGCTCGTCTTTTTTTATTCACTACTTGTCTCCTCTTCTTCATTTCTCTCTTTCCTTGGTATCCTCTTCTACTTTTCTCTTCTCTTATTTTCTCTTTTTTCCTGTTTCTCTTCTATGCTCGTCCTCTTCTCTCTTAAGCCTTTCTTCTCTTCATATCCTCTCTCTCTCTCTCTCTCTCTCTCTCTCTCTCTCTCTCTCTCTCTCTCTCTCTCTCTCTCTCCCCCCCGCTCCCCCCCCTCCTCTCCCCCTCCCCCTTCCTCCCTCTTCCTCCCCTCCTCCCCCCTCCC
>WSXT02129996.1:0-10727 GCA_011762715.2 Neuroterus valhalla
TGCCTAATTGTAAACATTTGATCGCTCGTGGATCGGTTCCGACGAAATCCACATTGGTAATCTCCAATTATTTCCTCAGCATAAGGTGTGAGTCTGTTTACTATTATATTGGATAAGATTTTATAACACGATGGGACAATTGAGACAATTTTGTAGTTCATAAGAAACCTTTCCATCCGCAAAACACGCCTATACCGAAGTATTATTTCTTTTCTGATCGGAGCTAGCGGGAAAGTAGTAAATGTCAGTTCGATTCCGGTACATTCTAACTTCAAAATGTTGTTGTTGATCTAAAAATTTATTTATCTCGCACTCGTCAGATTCTGGTTTTGATTTAATGATTTGGTTATCTTTGACCCATGAAAGGTCTGGCGCCCAACACTATTTCGTTTCGAATATCTATCTTTGAGGTTGGAATGCCGAAGGTGTATTATTTCTCTTCGCAAGAAGACAATAGTAATACAAATTTTATTGAATACTTCTTGTACACAGTACCGAACTCACGTTCGGAGAACTCCCTTGTTACATTCAGCATTCTTTTAAACAATGTCGGATAAGTCGAGGATATTTTTGGAAATTTTATCAAAATTGTTGTAAAATAATTTCTTAGTTTTGAAGTTGATAATGTATAGGAGTGAAGAAATGAGATATGTAGAATCGGAAAATAATTCTAAATAATATAATAAATACCTTTTTTACTGAGGATTTGATTCTTTTCCTAAAATCCTAACATTTCATTAAATGATTTAAACACGAATGAATAATTGACTGAATCACTCGAAATCACCGATCAAATTGTGCAGAATGACAGTCTTTTCCAGTAAGAATTACTTTTTGAATCATTCGGGATGCTTGGTTGATTATATACATAAAATCTATGCGAAAGGGGGAGGGGGTAAGTACATGTATCAAAGGAACATGTCGGAAGTAGCTTTATAAATTCTTCTGCAACTCAATAATAATGAAAGATATATAAGGTAATACATAACCCCACGTTTTGGGCTTGACTATACGGTTCAAATAAGCGAACGAGCAGAGCACTTGACAATGATTCGGCCAGTATTGCAGATCGTTCCAGAGTTCGGGGTGCTAAATTAGATAGAAAGACGATGACGAACCGGCGAGACAATCGACGTTCTTTATGGACAAATCAACTCGATAATGACCTGCTCAGTTTCTATGATGTCTGTACTGTCCCTATCTGCAGAGGTTACATGATGTGCCTGCACACTATATGGTGCCAGAAACACCCAGAGCTCTCGCACCTTTCACAGCAAGTGTTGAGAAACCGTGCCGTGAACCTTTCGCGGACGAAAGATGTACGCGGAACGCTTCCTCAACAGCTGCAAGAACAAGCTTCAGAGGAAAATCAGGAAGCGATATTGAGACCAACTGCTGAAACAAGGCTCCCCTTAAGAGACGATGGCGATTTAAAGACAAGGAGAAACGTAAACATTCAGTTTCTTCCAAGGCCTTGATGTAATCATTGATTTTGATCACTTTAATGCAATAGTTCGTAACTTCAATTACCAGTTTGAAAACTGCAAACCATGTTTAGTTACCAGAGACCAATTAAAGTCCAAATACATCAAAATGTCTGCAGCTTATATTGTCAATTATTGATTAAAAGGAGACATATCCTGTCTCTCTTAACTTCCTCGACATTTGATTCTGAATAGTTTGATTTACTATATATTCTCATTGCTGAACATCATGATTAATACATACAGTTATTCGGACCTTAAAAACCAAAGCATCATTTCATGTTCCACTATTCATATATTGTAAAAATGAAGGGACTTTTTACACATCCAGGCAATACAAGGAGAAACTAGGCATAGGAAAGGAAAACTGACTGCGAATTCCGTCCCAACGAGAGTCAGTATTTGCAAAACTGTAGCAACAAAACAGCATCTCATGCTTTGCAATCGCTTCTCTCGAACAATGGCTCTGATTCTGAGTTTGCCAGTACCCGTTTAAGAGAGTTCAGTGCGGAAATTACGAATACCTTAACAAGTCTAAATAACCACATTGCAGAAGATCATCATGATGCCGATACAGTAGAAATTTATGATACGCAATATAGATGTGAATCAGTTATCAGTATTGATGGAGACGATGAGTTATCAATCTTCGCTCGAATTGAAGAAATCCTAATTCCCTGTAAAGACAAAGATATTTTATTTTGCTGTAATGCTTTCAAAACTGTAGCTTCTTGGGCCCATTTTTTCGCATACAAAGTTAGAAAAACATTCAAAACAATTTCCGTTACACAATCGGAGTTATTAAATCATCGGCAAGTGCTCATGAATGAACACTCGGAAAAGGTTTTCACAGTTACTAAAAGTTTAGTCTAGTTTGTTACGTGTTTCAAACAAGTTGTCAACTTCCTTTTTATATATACGCTTTTTATTATATTTATGCATTTATGAAAATAAACCATGTATGAGGAACTACAATCTGAAGCACAAATTGACTTTCAGATTTGAATATCTGAAACGGTTATATTACTATCTCTGATATTTAAATATATTTTTTGTACTACTTCCAAAAATTTATAAGTCGAAGGAATTTGACTCTCTTAATCCGGATACGTATGCAGTGCTGTACTGAATAAATAGTGCTAGTACCTCAAGTAACTGATGTTTCGCAACAAAATCAAATTCGTAAGGAATGTTTTCTCACTATTCCAATTTTTAACAATTCTACTATGCATATTTGGTAGCAATCTATCGCCAAACAAATTGTAATTATTTCATCAGGATAGTTTCATATCTAAGAGGATCGAATCGACCCTCTCAGAAGGCCGAGTCGGGCATCTTGTGATGACTAAGTCAACTATCCGCGATGGTCGAATCGGCTGCGCCCGAGTTGTGTCCCGCGGTCAAGGCCTACAAGTTGCGTCCCATATGATGAAAGGCGTAAGAAGAAGGAGCTAAAAGCGCGCAAATTTGTAATAGTACACCAAGTTATCGCTAGGAGCATTGATTGAAATACTGGAAAATTTGACAGTTTGCACGTGTTACTTGTAAAGTGGGGATCCGCGTTCCTTTGGGTGCTTGTGATAGTTTTTGTTTCGTGCCTTGTATTTTCTCCGTGCGCTCTGCGAGAACGGTGATATGAAAATGGATAACATGGTAAGCGAGAAAGGTTAAAATTTATTTATCGTAGACGGGCATAAATTTTCTTTTCAGAAAATGTTGAGGGACGATCTTCAACGTTGGCCTTGTGTGAAAAAATCCTGTTAAGCTATTCTCAAGTTAATCTGAATAGGGAAATAGTTGAGAGAAATAATATTCATACCCACGAACCTGAGAAGGAAAATGTGTTGAATCGACAAAAATTAAGCAATGCTTTGAAACGTAAAGCAGTAGAAGACATTTCCCAAAGATCTTCCAAATTTTTGCATGAAAAATTAAAAAATGCTGACGTGGAAACCTTGAACATTGACGATGTTGCTTGCATCCGCAAAAATATCGATCGTGCACGCAGGACTATCGTTCCAATTTTGCCCCAAAATTAATTAGATGTACACGATTCAATTGAAAGTATTCAAATTAAAACGAAAAATACGAGAACTTTTTACTCGTGAATGACAGAGTAAACAATATTATCAGAGAAGTTCAATGTTCTAACTGGCACATTGCGATTATAAAACACACCTGTTAGAATATTTTCGAATTTAGGGACCGCAAGGTTTAATTGTAAGTGATTGGAGTTAATTCAGAGATTGAGGATGTGTTTTTCATTGAATGAAACAAGTCATTTCATAATAATAAGAATATAATACATCTGTTCCCACTTCACAAGTATTTGGGAGAAGTTCTTGTTAGGGGAGTTGGAAGAGTTTTCTCGGTTATGACGTGTTGATCGGTCTTGGAGAGTGCTAAGGTGTACAAAAAGCGTGTTATAATTGCCACACATACCTTATAGCCCAGTTGAAGGAGATCGAAAAAGGCCTGTTAATAGAAAAAATTTCGGGGTCCGATTTTTCGATGTAGAAAGTTTTCTTTTAGCCTCAAAGTAAAGGTATCACAGTCCCGCCCTTTAATTTGTGTACGCTGAATCCGCCATCTTCAATTTTACTTTTTTTGTTATCTCGCGTAATTTTTGTTGTACAAAAAAAATGGTAGGAGACAAAATTGTAAAGAATTGTATTCCCCACATTTTTTATCTAAACCATTTTTCCGAGTTTATAATATTTATTGCCGATATCAAGCAAAAACTGCGCGAAATTGTGACATGGGCGCAGTTTTCTCAATTTTCCGGCTATTCGCATGAAAAATAAGTGCCATATTCAAAATGCGAAGTTGTAGAACATGAAATTTCCAATTACTTTCGTTTTAGAAAGTTTTTTATATGGACCATACATGACGTTCGGGAACACGCAATATTGCGCAAGGTTGTAAAAGCGACTCAACTTGGGTGTTGGGAATTTAAAGTTGCAAAGCAAGACCTGATGGCCATCTAGCGAACTAACCAACATGGATGCCTACGTCATACATGTAGCATTGTTTTCATGCGTGTTGCACTTGAATAACGCGATAATAATTAATTTTGTGTCAAATTTACCAAAATTTTGCAGTAGTACTGTTACAGTGAGAAATCTTGTTGGAGAAAGCATTGTTGTTGATAAACGTCCTAAATAGTTAAAACGACTCAAGATCCAAGATACTGATCAACAAATACTTGTTTACTCTCTGCATTTCAGCGGTGATAGTTATGCATTTCCTGGTTCGTTTTTTATACAGTTATTACGTGATAATGAAATGGAATTATTATCATGATCATTATTATCAATGATCGTATAACCAGGCTTTATCGCCCTTTCACCTTCGATCGTGTTTCTGGGGGACGGCGTTGCAACATCATACTCACACAATGTTTTAAGAGAGAGTAGCAACTTTTTTATCACATTTAAATTATACTTTACTTGAATAAACTTGTTAAGACTAATGATTATCATATGCATGCCGAATCCCTTCGGCAGCCATGTTTATTTTGATACAGCAGCGCCTCTTTGCGCGCGGTGGATATTTTCTTCTCTGATACGTTGCGCGTTTTCGACCGTCATGTATGATCCGTTTAAAAAAATTCTTGATACGGAAATTATTATAAATTTCACGTTCCACAACTTCGCCATTTGAATATGGCACTTATTTTTTATGCGAATAGCCGGATAAGTGAGAAAACTGCGCCCATGTTATAATTTTGCGCAGTTTTTGCTCGATATCGGTAATAAATACTATTAACTCGGAAAAATGGTTTAGATAAAAAATGTGGGGAATAAAATTCTTCACAACTTTGCCTTCTACCATTTTTGTTGTAAAATAAAAATAACGCGAGATAAAAAAAAACGGAAATTCAAGACGGCGGATTTAGCGTACACAAATTTAAGGGCAAGACTGTGGAACCTTCATTTCGTCGCTCAATAGAAACTTCCCACGTCAAAAAATTGGACCCAGAAATTTTTTCAATTCAAATGTCCCTATTGATTGGGCTATCATAAGTCTATTGGTTACACTCTTGAAATCACCGAGGACAAGTTGAAGGCTATTCAGAACGTCGGAGGGTCAATCATAGTAACCATTGAAAGGGATTCGAAGAAATTTATTCTGTATATCAGATTTTAGAGAATCGTAATCACAACTGAGAATGGAAACCCTTTCCAGTTTTAGGATTTGAAAGCGCTGTAAATTCAGTAGAATATTTTTAAATTGCCACAAGAGTAGGCATACGGTGAATAGCTAGGCTTGTGATAGTCGAAAACTTGTTTCTGGCTCCTCAAGAATGTTTACGGAGTCAGATTCTTATGGTATCTTAGTTGGCGGAACGTTGGTTAGTAGAGTTTGAGAGAATCGTACTTCGAAACTACTATGCTATAATGCCGATCTATTGTGCGCATAGAGCCTACCAGACATTCCTGAACTTCTTTTTTGGTCAAGTCCTTGATTTCTCCGTTTTCCATGTTTATTTTTGCCCGAATCCATTTCGGTTTGATATTATATAATCCTCTGAGAATACCACTTGTTGTTAATATTGCAAAAACATCACCATAAAATGTTGTTAAAACGATTTGTTCTTCGATCGGCAAGGGCTCATTCAAATTTTTTTTCACTAGTAGTTGCAGTGGCGTATTAGGATGAAAAGTGTATCTCCGAAATTCAAAACGCCGATACGGGTTAGATTCAGGAATGAGACGAATATTTCCAAGTTGCCCAAGTCCATATCCAAGTATTTCATCAACCGCAGCCCAGGCAAGAGGAATTCTAGTACGAGGAGATCTTGACCGGGCCCGTACGGAAGGCTCAGGATCAGGCTCAGAAGAAGACTGAGGCATGCGACGAGAAGGAGACTGAGGCATGCGACGAGAAGGAGAAGTTTGGCAACGACCCATACTTAGAGCACCAGGCCAATAGGAATTAGGGTTACAGCTCGAATGTGAACTCAACTCTGCAAGAAGAAACAACGGATCACATTACTTTCTCAAATCAACGTACATGTTACATGGAAATTTTGGGGATTTTGAATAAGGTCATGCTAGGTGCTCTTGACATTACTGTTTGTAGACTAGAAAAAAAATAGAAGAAAACGCGGCGAAACAAAAAAACCTGAAAAATGAAAGGAAACAACTCGAATGTGATGCTCAAGAGTTTTTTTTCCTACTGTCATATAATTTATCTTCCTGTCAGAAGTTCTTTTCTGCCTGACCAGCGAACAGCACCATCAAGCCTGATACGCAAGGTTATAAACGCGCATTCTTGATGCATATGTTAAAAGAAATGATCTTTTCCATGTATTTATACGCTTTTATATGTGGCGGTAGAAGAGCGTGTTAATTGACAGGTAGTGGCAAATTTTTAAGGATATTTTGTTGAAGGGGGCAAGAGGTTTCTCGAAAGGGGTTGGGAGAGAGGGATGTATGCAAGGGCTTGCTAGACTGACAACGAAAGCACAAGGAGTGCGTTAGACGAGGAGGAATCTTTCGTACTTTTTCTAATTTTGAATCACACACTTAGAATCTGACGGTATCTAAAGTTTATATCCACTTATATACGATATCAGATCGATTCACAGATTTTCTATTTTTGAATCACACACTTAGTACCTGAAGTAATAATCCACTTAAATTACGATATCAGATCGATTCACAGTTCTCGAAATGATATACATGATACGTCACCGAATCAAGTTGTCACGAGGCTTCCCGTCGAAAACACTGATGCATCTCCACAGAATGATGCTTCACGTATTCAGAAGTTTCACAATACAAGCACTCAAAGGGTGAAGGCGTCGTGCAGAATGACGCCTACTTTCTCACTGAATTCACATTACCAAATTTTGTTGTGTGCCCAGAGGTTTTTACCGTGCGAGACAATGTCGTCTCGCATAGCAATCGAAGTCGTTCGCACATGCGCGCACTCAAAAGCGTCGGAAGGTCTATCTACGCTCACAGCCTTGGGCCTACTGTCTCCTAGCTGTGGACACTTGTTTCGCGATTGAGGCGCCGCTCTGCGTTCTTTAGAGGAAAGAAAACCTAAAGCGTAGCTTCAGCGAAGTCCACCATTGTCTAGAATTGATGTTTCATTTTCGTAAGCATGCAGAATTTACTTGCAAATTTAGAAGTCCGCTTCAGCGAAACACAAGAACACTGAAAATGTCGCGATAGCTAACAACTTAGGCGTGTTGGGTTTATATCCCACTTCTGAAGTTTGTAACTGGCACAAGAGACACATGTTGGACAAAGAATTTATGTTTATTCAAACAAATAAATGTTACAATCGGATATCGCAAGAGCACTGTTTGCGGTTTGGCGGTTCCCAACAGACTGAGTGACTGGCGGCACGTACGGACCTTAGAGGTGCTAGCGTCGCATAATTTACTATTCAAACTTCCCACATTTTGTTTACAAAAATTGGAACAGGTAAACTCACAATCAAGAAAAATAAATTCACAATAACAAAAAAAAAACAGATTTACAACTATTACTTCATTTTTAAATCAAGAAGATGTATATTTAAATATAGGTATAAATATTTAACTGGAGCACTTTAATTTTTAATCATGATGGTGAATTTTTAGACAGGAATATTTCTAAATAGAAAGAATCATTTTTGAAAAAAATTATAATGTTTCAACGAAATAGTCGATTTTCCAACTCAACAAATAATTTTTTGCAACGAAAAATGGAACAGTAAAATTTTTAGTTAAAAAAAAACAATTTCAAACCAAGCAAAAGAGTTTTATACTAAAACTAAGAATCTACAACCGAAGGATATTTTATTTTATTGTTTTAATGAGATAAATTAACTTTTATTGGGGAAGAAGGAGTGTCAACGAAAATTTGAATACTCAAATTTTAAAATGAAAAAAAATGATTGTTTAACTGAACAAACTAATTTTTAACTGAAACTATGGAATTTTCAATACGAATAAGCTAAGTTTTTCGGTTAACCAAAATTAATGATGATAAGAAAGCTAGCTTCCAACTAAAAAACCAACTTTCAACAAACAAACAAAAAAGTAACTGTCGAATAAATTATTACATTATTACACAAAATGATGAAGAATCAAGTGAAATTGTAAATATTTAGCTGTCGTAGTTGAATTTTTAACCAGAAAGACTGACTTTTAACTGAAATGAAAAGCATGAAACTAGGTTAGTTCAATTTTTGACGGAAAATTAATTTTCAACCAAAAAATAAAATTTTTCAACAGAATGGTTGAAACTTGAACTATAAAAATAAAGATTTCCGAACAAAAATGGAATAGTGTAATTTTTTGCTCAAAAAATTAATTTCAAACAAAACATAAGAGTTTTTAACTAGAATAATGTTCGACTCAAATGAAACATGTTTAATTGTATAACGTGAATGGTGGACCGTAAAGACTAATTTCTGAAGAAGAATATTAACTTCCGATGAAAATCAAAATTTTTTACCAAAAAAGCGACTTTTCAACAAAATATGTGAAGTTTCAAAAAAATAATTCAATTTTCAGTTCTAAAAGACAAATTTTCACCGAATTGTCGAATTTTTAACTAGAAAAGATCAATTTTTCACTAAAAATGAAACAGTAAAATTTTCAGTTGAGGAAATTGGTTGTCAACCAAACTGATGAACTTTCAGATATAATTATAAATCTTCACATGAATAGATGTATTTTATGCAAAGAGATTAATTTCTGACCATAATGATGAATTTTGTACAAAAGAAGCAAAATTTCCATGAAAAGTACTTCAATTTTCACCAAAAAAAAAAGAGAAATTGATTTTAACAAAGTAGCTACAATCTCAACCAGAGGCATTGGCTTTGCGGAATAATTTTTTTTCAAACAATTTGTTTGGATGAATTATTGCTAATTTCAATTTTTCTGCAAAATATATTCTTCTATCTAATTCTACTGGAAAAATATGTCTGAAGCAGTATATTTTATATTTTGAATACAATTTGTTACAACCATGTGACTAAATAATTAATTTTGCATCAACTATATTAAAGCCTAATGAGGTTTCTAGTGCATATAGGGGGATGAATTATAATACAAATACAGCAAATGTTAATTAAGAGGTTTTGTCGTGGGTCAAGTTCAATTTCGCCTTCAGTTTTACGAAAAAAAAATTGTTGGAACAAATTATTGTTCCTAAATTAATTTTCAATTAAATATTCTCATTTCAAAAAAAAAAATGATAATAAACAATGGGAATTACAAATCGATGCTTTCCACTATTCAATATAAGTCTACGGGCTGACAGCGACTTGTATGCGACTATTTGTTATGTTCACTCACAGTGCATACTTCTAATACACAATAATTATGCGCGAATGTAAAAAAAATTCTGAAAACACAACAAAGTTCCCACTCTGCGTTACGCGTATTTGAGGATTATTCTAATTCATGAGGAAATCCTTCTTTTACATATTAAAATTTTCATGTATAAATGATTATTTATTTTAAAATATTTTATATAATTCATTTTTGAAGAAAGTGAATAAGAAGCAAACATAAAATCACTTTGGATCAAATGTGAAATTCATGAGAATCATAATAGCAAAAATCAATTTTTGAAGTTTGTTGTTTATTTCTCAAATTAACGACAATGCTTTTTACATTCTCATTCTGAATGAGAAGGTATTGGTTTTATGTGAAAATTGACTTTCGCGGATTTGACGAAATCTCCACGTTTTGAGACCCCCTGAGTCACAAAAAATGGTTTTACGGAGGTGTCTGTCTGTCTGTCTGTAGACTGTAATCTGTGTACTCGATAACTTTTGAAAGAATGATCGGATTGGATTGCCCTATGGCGCACATTTCGAGGGACCAAAAAGACAGCCTGAGTTCGTTAGACAGCTCTTTTGGATGAAAAATGAAAGAGGGGGAACATTTTGAGCATTTTTCGGGACTTTTTTCCAAGACTCAAAAATTATAAGAACGGTTTCTTGTAGTAGGTAAAAAATGAAACAATTTATCTTAATGATTTTTTTTATGAAAGCAAAATTGCCAGAGTTATGGCATTTTCAAAATCCAAAAATGTAAAAGAAAATGAGGATTTTCAGCCAAATAACGCAAGATTGAAAAGAGAGTCAGACAGCAAAAATGATTCTTCTCGGGAACCCTACAATATAGTGAATATGACTTTTTGAATTTTCACAAAAAATCGAAAATTCCGTTTTTGATCGCACAAAAAAAAATGAAAAAATATCTGTGAACTCGATAGCTTTCGAGAG
>WSXT02130007.1:0-10727 GCA_011762715.2 Neuroterus valhalla
ATATACATACACTATCGATCAGGGCCTGTACCTGTACATGTACTCTAATAAACATGTGTATTCTTGTTCCTTAGAGGACTATCTAGCCCTAGGAACTTTTATGTAATAAATACAAATACAAGCGGGTAAGGCAACCAATCCCCCAATCTAGGTAAACGCTATCTGTCTACCCTCTGGCCCTTATAAATCATCCCTACTAAACCACTATCTGGTTCTCGGAACAGCGAGTTTGATCACTCATTTGTCTTGAAATAATCAAATTTTTAGGGTGCTTAGCTTACTTGTGGTGTCGAATTCAATTGAAAATGAAAGAAGAATGACAGAAAATGTTATAAGTCCTTGCTTCGTTTATGATATCTGACTTGTTCGTCTCCAAACGATCGACGGAGGGGTAAGAAATTAAGGGGTAATGGAATAAGGGATGGAAGCGTTATGGGGTTTAGATGTTATTGGGTCCTCAGAAGCGGGTTGACCGTCCAAGAGTTTAACTATTTCAAAAAAAATAAGTGATTCAACTTGCTGTTCCCATGGTCAGGTGGGGTAGCCTGCTTGTAGTTTGCAAGGGTAGTTTCTAGGAGCGGGGTGAGTTTGAGGGAGGCGGGTTAGCCCTCTCGTGGTGTGGAATTCAATTTTATTCCAAAATATTAAGAGATTCACCTCGCTGTCCCCAAGATCAGAAGGCTAGGCCTGCTTGTGGTTCGGTAGAGTTGGTTTTTAGGGAAAATGGGTAGATAGATAGGGACTTGGTGGGTTCAAAGAAGGTGGGTTAGCCAGCACGTGGTTTGCGATTCACTTGATGAAAGAGATATATGCAACTAACTTTCTGTTCCCCGGGTTAGGTGGATTAGTCTGTTTGTAGTTTGGTAGGGGAAGTTCCTAAGAAATAGGAGGCAAGTAGGTAAGGTAGTTTAGGGGGTCAACAGGTTGTCCCGATTGTGGTGTAGAATCCATATAATCCGAAAAAATAGCAATTTCACCTCGCTGTTTCCAGGGTCAGGTAGGTAAGCGTAGTGGTGGTTTGGTGGGGGTAATTTTGCGGGATTAGGAGTAGGTAGATAAAAGTAATGTTGGTTCGGGGGAGGTGGATGAGCCTGCTCGTGGTTTAAAATTCAGTTATTCAAAGAGAGCAAGAAGTAGATAAAGACAGAACCTGGAAGAAAGTTTCAGAATTCATGGAAAGAAGTTAAGCAGTTAAGTGCAATGACGTTGCATTGTTGCGTTAAAGAGATGTCGATTGTTTTTAATTTGTTTATAGATGACTCTATACAAAAATAAGAAGCAAATGACTTCTGGAAAGTAAATTCACGGTTAGTGCACACAATGACCCAGCTAGTCAACTGAAGAAATCTGCGTTGATGTAGTGTAAAAAGATATGAGAGGGAACGGTTGGACAAAAATATGGAAAGGAGGATTTACGGAGACCAAAAGATACTCCAGTAGAAGAGAATCAAAATTCATCGAAGGCATGAGATATAAAAAGAATATTCAGAATATCTAATAAGACAATGGGAGATGATGAAACAAAATAGAAGCTGGATGAAGATACAGAAAAAATTTGAAAGGTGTGACGTACAGAAAGAAGGGTGAGGAAAAAATATAGATTATGCGAATGAGTAGAGGAGGAATAGGATTAGGCATGGAAGGCTTCTATGAGAGGAAAAGTGAACAGAGGAGGATAGCGAAAGAATGTGAAGACACATTCAGGAAAGAAAAGACTGGATTAAGAATGGATAGAAAAGACAAAAAAAGCTAGTTGCGTTGGAGAAGAAGAATAAGGATGGGTGGGGGTAAAAGAATCGGAGACATGAGTAAACTAGGAAAGGAGCAGAAAAAGGGAAAGAAAGTTGCAAAAAAGGTCCTGAAGACACGTTGCACTTCCAATAATTGGAGTCTTTTATATGACAAATTTGAAGACGAAATGCTTCATTGGCTTTGAGGCCAGGGGTAATTTTAACCGATTCTGCTCGAATCTGGAGTTCAACTCAATGTATGCGAACGAAACTTTGGAATTAGAACCAGAAAACAATGACCTCGAGGAACAAGGACTGATTTTCTCATCATAAGTAGCCTCCAACATATTTACAAATTCCACAGTTCTGCTTTTTATCATTTCGATAAGATTAGGACTCTTGACATAACCATCACATATATGCATATATATCGCCTTATCTACAAACCTTATTTACTGTTTTATCAACTAATATTCGCGATACCCTTTTGATATCACTCCTCATTCTAGACATTCTTGACCTTTTTGACACTACCGTAAGCTTCCGTTTCCTCTTAACCCTATGAGTGTAGGGATAGTAACACAATTCCTCAACACTACTTCGATTTACTCCTTTTCAGGAGTTGTTTCTCAGCTTTTTCTTATCCCATTCAATCATACATATCTCACCTCTCTCCCAGCCTCTTGATCTATTTCTCACCCTATCTAATGCCGTCCAAAATCCGTTTTATTCTCTCTTCCATACTCTCTTATTCTCCTCTGCCAACGGAACACCTCTCAAGTACTATGTCGAATGTACGGGATATCCAATCGAATATCTTTATGCTCTTACCCCTCCCCCTCTCAGTCGTTGTTCTCAGCGCTCTATTCCATTTGCTCTGCTTTTTTATGTTATTCAAGTATCCTGACTCGCCCTTCCCCTAACCAAACCTATCCCATCTGTTATACCTTGCCTCTAGCATTCTCTCTTCATCTTTCTTCCCTCTCTTTAGCTCTCTTGATTCATTATCTACTGGACATACATACGCTTGAGTACTCCTGCGCCTCTCCACACTCTATAGTTTTCCTTTAGAATTCTCTGAACTCTCCAGTCGTGTCGACATCGTTTTCTCTCCTCCTATTCCTCCTTTCAGCATTAGGCCTAGAAAGCTCCAACAAAACCCCACGACCCATCTGAGAAATCTCTCATGCAGACTTTCTACTCCTATTCTGTTATTAATCTTTCATTCGTACTCTTCGCTTCCTCTTTTTCAAACACATTATCTTAGTCTCAGTCACACTCACCGTTAAATCTTTTCTTCTCACGTACAATTCGTACGCTCTATCATTAGGCTTATTCCTCTTCGTCATCCTCTGCTATGATGAAATCGTCTGCTCCGCAAGTGAATGAGGCTTGCATGTTTCCAATGTTGTTTTTCCTCTTCCCTCCTTGTTTATCCTGCCTTCCACGTCTGCCAAAAGGGTACCGAACAGAAGAGGGCTCAATGGGCACCCTTGTCCATGTTTTGTTCTTTTTAATTTAATATGTGCGCTGCTCTAAATACTTGCTATCGCAAAGAAAAGGGAAACTATTAAAATATTCACTTTTGCGGAAAAAATGCATATCTGTACTGAAAATAAAGCCGTGCTCGGGACTTGTGGGAGCAAAAGCAAAATATACTAGAAGACCCCCTATCGCTTCTTCCTGATCTATTTGATCTCTTTGGATTGGCGTAGTCGAGCTGACTTGATGTTTGTCTCAGTATTCTGTAATAGAGGGGTCGGTTTCTTTACTGATGCTTACCAACTCAATTCTAGCCAAACATGTACGTGGGGCTTGAATAGCTGAATGTTGCAATGTGGAAAATTTTTGATCAGCTACTTTTCCAGTTCTTTTAAATTCTATTCGTTGCAAATTTCATCCTGGCACGTGGCATGACACTCCAAGGGCATTTTGTAGGTTAATTTTAGGAATTTAAGGGCTCATGCATTTTGTTTATATTTTCCGTTTGCGACCTTGCTCCGACTCTATTCAACGAGGGACATCTAGGGATTTAAGGAACTTTAGGGACGCATAGAGAACTACAAATTACTTGCTGTGTAATCCACCTAAGGATCGAGATTCCAGAGGAATGTGGTTCCCGCCTGTCCGTATGCTTTCTCCAACTATCCCGGAATCTGGCGTGATTACATTAGATACCTCCAAGGCCAGGGACCCCATTGCAGATCAACATTTCCTAGGCTTTGGGAATGACTTATCCGCCTCGGAGCGAAACCCTTGACCACGCCAGCAATTTTTTTGAGGAAGGAATCGCTTTCACAACCCTTTTGAGGCCCTCGACGCCAAAGCACTGGATGCGATATTCCAGACTACTCCAAGACTCCCGCGATGGCATGAGAATCAGGTTTGGTCATCTCAGATTTGTTTTGGTTTGTTGACAATGCAGATGTACTAGGTCCAGAGAGGACGATAGTCTCCTCATACCGGAAATGTTTATGGATTTCCTTTTCTCTCGAGATTTTTCCCAATTAATTGCAGGCTTCTTTTACGAAACCATTCCTGCACAACAGCGACGTGGCGAGAGTAGAGAAGGCAAGCTGATCGGACCAACCGCTGAAACAGCAGCATCGTGCCGAGACGGAACGCACCGCGTTTTCTCTTGCGAATTCCAACCTTGTCTAGTTAGCATTGAAAGTAGAGTCAGTTATTCTCAAAGTCTGAGGTAAGATCAGCTTATTGCTCATACGTGTAGGAGTTGTGGAAAATTGCTCGTGTTCGGGGTAGAGTATTTGGAGGAATTGTGATAGAGTTTTGGCAATATAGAACACGTGGAACCACTCGACGCTCAAAAGCTTTCGATTCCATACTTCGTTAATTTGAACCAGTGTAAAAATATGGAATTAGATCCGCTATTTTTTTTGTATCCCAAAATTTCAGACTCAGTATGTTCCTCTAAGTTTTCTTTCTAGTCCAAAGAATTTGCGATCTTATAACTGTTGTTGGAAGAATCTAGTTCCTGAAATAATGGTTACTGGAGGAATTTGGTAACCCAGACTACCCGGTCGTAGATCGCTCCTTCTGGGAGTGTCCGCTGAGCGGTTGAGCCCCCTCAATAAATTGAAAATGCTTAATCATGGCATCCGCCATTTGCTCTCGCCGATCGTAAAGATTCCGTTACCGGTCTCAAGATTTGAATAAATGTGACCCTTTCATTGGAGCACTTGAACCGCATTTATTATCTACGAGAAAGATATTTTTAGATCTTGTGTGTATCTCCTACATTGGCTGAACCATCCCCTGTCCAGCTGGCGCATGCGTGCCTGGCAACTAAAATTCAAGTCGAGGTTTGAGACTTTTATTTTGGAACAACGTGCGATTGATTTTATTAGGCCAAACAAACATATAACCAGGCTAAGGGCGAAGTCAGCTACCCGGAAGGAAGTACCAAGCTCGGTATCGTTCTAATACTTGGCCGAAGAAGCGTATGCGTGCCCAAGTGGTTCCTTTGGAGAAAAGCTACGATCATGGTCTTAAGTACACGGTTGACACATTTGGTAGGGCTAGCTGGAGGAAATTTAGCACGGAAATTTGAATCAACCTATGTTGGAACAGCTTTCTCCCTTTTGATCTCTAGTCAAAAGGTGAGTAAGACCGTTTCAAAACCCTGTTAACATTTGTTTCATCAAAAATCTGGGCGATGACATCCGAAAAATCTTGAAAACCTGATGTGCTGCAGAGAAATGGAGGGCAGATTCTGTTCACATTGTGTTGATCAGTATTATCTCGAAGTCGTATTCGAGGAGTCCGAGGGATCATCTCGCGAGTCTTCCGGTAGGGTTCCGTAGATTACGCAGCCATTCAAAACTGCTATGGTCCGTTATCATTCTGGAATGATAACGTACCTTCGGAATTCCCTGATCTCCAACACGACTGCGAGGTACTGCCTCTCTGTAAACGTATGATTAGTTTCGGCAGCAGACATAATATGACTTGCGGAGGCGATTATTTTCTCTTGGCCGTTCTTGACCTAACTCAACCCCATGCCTAGACCAGAAGCACTATCGTCTGTTTAGAGATGAAAGAGGTTCTTTACTATGTTTCCAAAGGAAGGATACGCCATGATGGATGCAGTGGTTAATGTTTCCTCAAACCAATCGAATGCTTTCTGCTGTTTCTTTCCGCAATGTCATTTTACATCTGGACCAAACAGCCTGGTCAAGGGTTCGGCAACTTCAATCACTCAGCAACGAAGTACTCAGAAATTATCTCAAGAATTCGAAAAGTTGTAAGGGTACAAGAAAATTCCCTCATTCATGAATGTTAATACTTGGAAGACATCCTCAAAACTTAATCAGAAAGAAAAAAGGAAGTCCAAGCTTCTTCAGCAGAGAATATGTGGTGTAAGCTACTCCAAGGGTGTAGGCCTGTCTCTAAAAACTATTATCAAATCTCAAGAATTTGACAAATGATAATTTTTATCTGAAGTCCACACCATGAGGAAGTGTGGTCACAAAATATCAAGAATTTCGTTTATTCTGATCAGCTTAATGACCGTGCAATTTTTCTAACTTCCCCTATTATGTATAAAAGGCCTAGAGATCTTCCAGAAAAAATATGTGTTCGACTACTGTGATATTTGACATACCCCTTTCTTGGAAACGAAAAAGTTCTATATTTATTTCTACTCGTGTTCTTGTGCGTCTTTTGACAAAAATTCAGTAAGTCCAGAATATACGTATATGATTTTATCATAAATACGTGATTTAGTAAAATTGGCTGAAAACCCAGAGTGCTTGAAATCAAACACAGAATACGGTGAGAACATAAAATAAGGGTACATCAAATGAGAGCCACTCTTACCGAAGACAAAATGGAGAACGTCCTTCTTCTTGTTCGCATGGACTGTTTATCCGAAATGAAAAGTTTGAGTAAATATGCATCAAAAATGATTTTGGGAGGATCAAATAAGCTTAGAACTTTTAATACTCATGAGCGAATCATTATGTTCCCATATTCTTCTCTAATCATTATTATCATCAGTCATCAGCCATCTTTTACCGAATCTTTCAAGTAAGAATGACAAATCTAATCAGTTTTCTGATGCTTATCCTTATTTTCTTCAATGATGGTGGTGAGTGTAGCTTGTTTGATAAAAATCTGATGGTAATGTTTATATTGTTCAAAACTGTTTCTTATTATTGTTGAAATCGCCTGCTTTCTAGTACATCAATTTGAAATTGTTCTGCGATGAAAATTATACGATTGAAGCATAATAATTCGGAGAATCTTTTTCCTGTTTTTACAGATTTAAACGTTGCTGAATATAACGAAAGTAAACTATCTGGATCACTAGACCAATTTTCAAACCTTTCTCATACAAGTAGGCATAAAACAGATAGGACTAGCATTCATATGCGTCAAATATTTGATATAAGTTAGTTCCAAGTAAATGCTATTTAAATATTTACGATTCGATGCGAGATAATTGAGTCCATTAATTGGGAAATATGCTCTTGAACTGGAAGTACGCACTCTCGCACAGTAGCGTAGATAGCTTTGTGTCATGAGGGGGGGGGGGGGGTAAGAGATGGTTCAAAAGGTAGTCCACTATTTCCTGACTAACCCCAATCATGTTTTACCAACTCCGATGGGAGGGATATAAAATAAATATTGCAGTTAAAAAAAACAATTATATGAATTTCTGGAGAAATGCACGAAGATACCGAAAAATTGTACAGATCTTTGGAAGATTCCCCGGAATTGTAGAGACTTCTGCAGAATTCTACAGTCTTTACGAGCCTTCTACAGGATTCAAGACTATTTCACATATTTCCAAAGAATTCTGGGAAAATTCTATAGTGTTTTTCTTGAGTACCTATCGGAAATTAATGGAAATTTCAAAGATCTCCAGAGAATTCCATGGGAATTGAAGGGGATTTCACGAATTTTCGGAATAATTCTCTAGAAGTGAAGGGTTTTCACCGGATTCCACAAGAGAGTTCAATAGGTTTTCGCACATTTTTAGGAAATCTAACAAAAATTCGGAAGAATTCCACATATTGCTAGAGACTTCTATAAGAGTTCAAGAGAATTCCACAGACTTTTGAAGAATTCTCGGAAACTACATAATTCAAAGTAAAGAAAGGGATTTAAGAGAATTCCATATTCCCGAGAATCCTAGGAAATTTGCGAGTAGTTCACATTTTTCTATAGAACTCTACGAGAATTCACGAGAATTTCACAGATCCCTAGAGACTTACAAAACATTGTACTAAAATTCCACAGATTCTACATAATTCAACAGTATTCACAAGCCTCTTACAGAGTTCAATAGAGTTTCGCAGATTTCTGGAGATTCTAACAAAAATTCAGAAGAATTCCACATATTACTAGACTTCTATAAGAGTCCAAGAGAATTCCACAGACTTTTGGAGAATTCTCTGGAACTACATGATTCAAAAGTGACAAAGAGATTTAAGGGAATTCCATATTCCCTAGAATTCTAGGAAACTTACAAGTAGTCCACATTTTTCTATAGAATTCTACAAGAATTCACGAGAATTTCATAGATTCTTAGAGACTTACAAAACATTGTACTGAAATTCCACAGATTCTACATAATTCAACAGTATTCACAAGCCTCTTACAGAGTTCAATAGAGTTTCGCAGTTTTCTGGGGATTCTTACAAAAATTCAGAAGAATTTCACATGTTTCTAGATACTTCTACAAGAGTTCAAGAGAATTCTACAGACTTTTGGAAAATTCTCTCAAACTAAACAATTCAAAAGTGAAGAAAGGGATTTAAGAGAATTCCATATTCCCGAGAATCTCAGGAAACTTACAAGTAGTTCACATTTTTCTATAGAAATCTACAAGAATTCACAAGATTTTTATAGATTCTTAGAGACTTATAAAACATTTTACTGAAATCCCGCAGATTCCACAGAGTCTACATAATTCAACAGTATTCACAAGCCTCTTACAGAGTTCAATAGAGTTCCGCAGATTTCTGGGGATTCTAACAAAAATTCACAAGAATTCCACATATTTCTGGATACTTCTAGAAGAATTCAAGAGAATTCCACAGACTTTTGGAGAATTCTCTAAAACTAAATAATTCAGGAGTGAAGAAAGGAAATTAGGAGAATTCCATTTTCCCGAGAATTCCAGGAAATTTCCGAGTAGTTTACATTTTTCTATAGAACTCTACAAGAATCCACGGGACATTCACAGATTCTTAGAGACTTACAAAACATTGTACTGCAATTCCACAGATTCTACAGAATTCAACAGTTTTTACAAGTCTCTTACAGATTTCAATAGAATTTCGCAGATTTCAAATGACTTCAATAAAGTTCACGAGCATCACACAAATTTTTGGAAAATTATCTGAAACTGAAGGGACTTCTACGGAATTCAACAGTATTTACGAGTCTTCCATAGAATTTGAGAGAATTTCATAAATTTCAATAGAATTCTGAGAAATTCACGAGTATTTAACATATTACCGGGGAATCCTACAAGGATTCACGAGTTTGAGAGAATTTTACAGAGTTTTGGAGAATTCCAATAGAATTCAGAAAAATTCTTCAGATCTTCTGAAAAACATTTTAAATTTGAGAGGTTTCTACAGAATCAAACAGTATCTACAAGCCTCTTACAGATTTCAGGAGAATTCCACAGATTGCTGAAGAATTTAAGAAGAATTGAAAATAATTTGAGAGATTTTTGCGAACCTACTAGAATTTGATAGACTTTCACAAAATAAATAGTATTCACGAGCTTCTTACAGACTTCAAGAGAATTTAACAGTATTTACGAGTCTCTCATAGAATTCGAGAGAATTCCATATTTCCCCAGAATTCTAGGGAATTTATGAGTCTTCAACATATTTCTGGAGAATCCTACAAGAATTCACGAGTTCAAGAGAATATCACAGATCTCTGGAAAATTAGAATTCAATAGAATTTCAAATAGTTTTTCAGATTTTAAAAACATCTAAAATTTGAGAGATTCCTACAGAGTCAAACAGTATTCCTGAGCCTCTTACAGAGCTCATAAGAATTTCAAGGATTTCTGGAGACTTCCGTAGCGTCTACAGGAATCCCAAAAATTCTATGAAATTCAAGGATATTGAATATATTTCTGGAGACTTTCACAAGAGTTCACGGGAGTTCCCCAGATTTTTGGAAAATTCTCTGAAATCGGTGGGACTCCTCTAAAATTCATAAGTATTAACGAGTGTCTTACCGAGTTCAAGAGAATTTCACAGATTTCCGGAGACTTCCGAAGCGTCCACAGGAATTCCACGAATTTCTAAAAAATCCTATGAAACTGAAGGGACTTCTAAAGAATTCAACAGTATACACGAGTCTTTCATAGAATTTGAGAGAATTTCATAGATTTCCATAGAATCCTGTAAATTCACGAGTATTTAACACATTCCTAGAGAATTCTAAAAGAATTCACGAGTTCAAGAGAATTTAAAAGATTTTTCGAGATTTCCAGTAGAATTCAAAATAATCCTATAGATTTTTTCAAAACGTATCAAATTCGAGAGAGATTCCTGCAGAATCTGACAGTATTTAGAAAGAATTTCACAGATTTCTAGATACTTAAAGTGAAGGGACTCTACAGAATTCAAAAGTATTAACGAGTTTTCTACAGGATTTGAAAGAATTACAAACATTCCCAGGGGATTCTACAGAATTGGTGAGTATTTCATATATTTCAAGAGAATTCTACAAGAATTCACAAGAATTTTACAGATTTCTGGAGTGTCCCACAAGATTTTACAACGATTCTACACATTTCACAGATTCTACAAAATTTAACAGTTTCCGCGAGCCTCTTACAGAATTCATAAGAATTTCACAGATTTCTGAAGAACTCTTTAAGAATTGAACGGCTGGATTCCACGACAGCCTCTACGCTCGGGCTAGTAGGCAAGGGAGGGGATACCGCGATGCGCGAAGATGATTCCGTGCCTACGGAAAGATCTACGCGCATCGCAGTAT
>WSXT02130018.1:0-10727 GCA_011762715.2 Neuroterus valhalla
TATGTATGTATGTATGTATGTATGTATGTATGTATGTATGTATGTATGTATGCATGTATGTATGCATGTATGTATGTGTGCAAACCGGAACAATAACTTTTGAACCCAATATTATTCTATTCCTTGGTAGCAGGAAAATTACCAGGGAAACCTCAGCTTCGAGAGGTATGCCTGCAGGGGCAAATTATGGCAATTCTATGAAACTCGGAATATGAACATCAGGAGATAAAAGGAGACGGTCGGTCTTCCAGATACCCTTCCACAACGATGAAAATAGATGTCCTGCATCAGTTCTGATTACCTATATTCAAAGGACCAAATATTCCCGAACAGAGACGCAAAACTCATTCATTTCCTCCCAAAAACTTCATAAAGCAGACGGTGTGCAGGCGCTCAATCGATAAATGAAATACACTCTACTCCAGCGGCGAAACGTATAAGTTCAAGCGTGAACACTATGAGAACGAAATGGACGGGATCAAGAATGAAGAGAAAGAAAGAAGGAAGTGAGGAAAGAAGGAAGAAGATGAAAGAAAGGAAAAATTAGTGGAGATGAATATAGAAGAAAAAAGAAGGAGTATACTGAGATGTGTGACAAGAAAAAAGAGGAGGAAAATAGGAGGTTTAGAGAAGAGGTGGAAAAGACTAGAACATAGGAAGAGATTTGGAAAGTAGTAAATAAAGAAGGAAAAGGAGGGAAAAGGGTAAACCAGGATATTGAGATGGTACGGTGGAAAAAATATTTCATGGATCTGCTAAGAGGGGTAGAGAATATAGTAAGGAAGGGCGGGAGAGGAGGAAATAGAAGATACAAGGAAGAGGACATACCAAGAAAAGAAATAATAAATTTTTCAGGAATAATGAAAGAGGGGAAAGCTCCAGGTCTGGATGAGACTCCAAATGAAGTGTGGAAATATGGCGGAAATGAACTAAAGGAATAGGCGTGGGTAATGTGCAATAGGGTATGAAGAGGAGAAGGTTGGCCAGAAACATGGAAAGAGGGAGAATTTGTACCGATATTGAAAAAGGCAAAGGAGAGGAGGTCAAGGATTATAGGGATGTAACGCTACTGCCAACCTTGTACAAGTTCCATGTAACGGTATTATCGGAGAGATCGAAAAAGGAAGTGGAGCAAAAAGGGATAGTGCTACCAAATCAGACGGGGTTTAGGAAAGGAATGGGGGCGATGGACAACATATACGTTGTAAATTATATGATAAATGGGAGGGTTTAAAAGGTAAAGGGAGGAATGATAGCTATGTTTTTAGACCTAAAAGCGGCGTTCGATTCTCTGCACCGGGAAGGGATAGAAAAGGTTATGATCAAAAAAAGTATATGGGAAGGTCTAATAAAGAGAGTTTCAGAAATATTTCGCGAGAGAAAAAGCAGGGTACAAGTAGCCGACCAAGTAGGCAATAGTTCCTGGTTGGTGAGAGGAGTGAGGCAAGGGTGTCCTCTGAGTCCACTTTTATTTGATATCTTGATCTCAGACTTGGAGGGAGCAATGAGCAGGAAAGAGTGGGGAGGTGTCAAGGTGAGAAAAGTAACGGTATATACGCTGGCATACGCAGATGATATAGTAATGATGGCAGAGGATGAAGAGGGATTGGCGGGTCTAATTACAGGGTTGGAAGAATACTTAAATGAGAAGAGATCGACATTGAATGTAGAAAAGACAAACATAATGAGGTTTGGAAAAGGAGAAGAAAGAAGGAAATTACGGACTAGGAGATGAAGGGTGTGAAGACATATGAAGTAAAAGAGTTTAAATATTTAGGATATACCTTGCAAGCAAATAGAGATCAGAAGGCGCATATGAGAGAAAGAGTAAAAAAAGCGGCAGGAGTGATTAGGTAGGTATGGGGAATAGGCAAAAGAAGATTCAAGAAAGATTGAAGATGGAGAATGTGGTTGTTTGATACCCTAGTGAATTTAAGGATACCTACATATATGGTGAGAGATGAAAGTCAAAGGGATAAATTAAGTATCAGAGCATGGAAGAGGGCATGGAAATTTGAAGAGGAACTGAGAGGGGGAGGGGGGGGGAGAGTTGAAAAAAGAATGTCTGAAGGAGGTAGAATAAAGAGGCGGGAGGGGGATTGAGTTAACGAAATTGGAAGAAGAAAGAAGGGACTTACTTACAGATAGACATATAAACTTTGAAGAATTAGAAAAGAAAGAGAAGGAAATTCAATTATTAGAAAGATGGGGAAGAATTATGGAAACAAAATACAATAAATAGTATGAGAATATAAAAAAGAAAGGATTACCAGAGTATTTGGAAAAGTGGTGGGGTAAAAAGAGATGGACAAGAATAGCAAGATTCAGATTGGAGAATGAGGTCAGAGAAGGGATGTATTGGGAAGAAAAAGAAAAAAGAAAGGGCAGAATATGTAAATGGGAAGAAGAGACATGGGAACATGTATGGGAAGGATGTATGAGAGGAATGGAGGATTATGGAAGCTGGCAAAAGAACGTGGGAAAGATTTTGGGGAAGGAAGGACAAGGGGAGGAGTGGACATCATAGACTACCATTCGCTCTCCATCGTTGAATTCAATATAATTTATATTCAATTCTCATCGTGCGAGCGGGACAATGAGAATTGAATTCAATCTTGTAAGAGGTATATTGTACCACACCCAACAAAAAAGGAAGGATTGCTTCCATCCCTAATCTTAATTTTGAGGGAATTTTATATCCTACGCAAAATGGAATTGAAAATAATTTCTCTGAATGGAGTAAAATTCACCTTTTTACCAAGCTTTCCTTCATCGCTGGCAGGAGAGTCCGGGAGTGTAGCTGCAACGCCTGCAACTGTAATGTAAACATATTTATTTATTTTTACCTTCTTATACTCTATGAAATGATATAAAGTTCCAACATAAAATGATGTTTCTCCAAATAGTGCATTTACATTTTTTTCATCTTAGGAAATAATTAAGGATGCACTCTAGTTACAGTCAAACTAAAAATTCGATAATCTATATGACAATTTATATAATTGACCTAAATGTATCTATTAATAATTGCTATCGAGACGAAACCCCACAATTCCATTTGGGTGGTGTTGATTGAAATTCGAACTTTCATTGTTTATAACAATTACAATAATTATAGTTTTTAAATGAATTTTTCCAATACAATCTACACAAATAGAATAATAGAGTATTCTCCAAAGAATTGAATGAGGCCTTGACCATTTGGATTGAATAAGAATTGTAACTTTTTTCTAAGGAGAAAACAAAAACAAGAACTATAAATGACTTCTGAAAAATAAACAATTTACACCTGATTTTTTTTTCTGAAGCACACTTAGAAACCTCCATTTTATTACCCAGCATCTATGATAGATGTATTTTGGTCAATCTTATAAATCATTATAAAGATCATCAAATTTTGGGATTGACTGTAACTAATGTACATCCTTAAGATCAGGGCTTTCGTAAATCAAATGATATATAGAATGAGGGTGCAAGAGCGTAATTGAGCGTCTGGATGCAATAAGGGGATACGCGTGGATTTCGGCGATTACCAATTGTCCAAGGCGTCGAATTTTTTCAAAGTCTCGAAATTCGATTTTGAAGACGGATACTTGTAAAGAATTTCATAGCGCATCTTTTATCTAGTAGAAGTGAGCATATACCTATGGATTTTCGTTCTCCAGTTATTCAAGAAAAACAATTTTTTTCGCTGAAAAAAATTAAAGTACATTTTTGCGTTCAACTTATTGCGGAAAAAATCTTCCTCAAAATTTAGTGGAGTTTTTCCAATAAGTTTTAGATTGAAAATCATCAAGGGAAATAAGTAGGAGCGTTTCGAATATTCCGACAGGGTGCTGCGCTCGACGTGGTTAGTGCGTTTGGCACGCTGGCCAAAATATTTCACCTTCTATACTCTAGTAGATTCGGCACATGTGAATTTTTATATTGAAAATTCTTTCTGATGTGCGAAATACATTTTTCTAGTTCTATGGAACATTAAATTTCAATTTAATAAAGAGCGGAATGTGTACATTCGTGCAGTTTAGCATTATGAAACGTTTTTTTCTTCTTCCGAATGAAATAAAATAAATAATGTGTTCGCTAATATTTTCTTTTAATTGGATACCCGGCACATACATATTTACTACACGCAATGTGCATGCATGTTTTTTGTACTCGACAAACAAGAGCTCAAGAATATTGATAAAATACAGCAGACGGTAAAAATTAAAAGAAAAAAAAAACTAAACGTTTTTCTCAAGGTCATGCAAGTCTAACACGAAAAGCATGCATGTTTATATGCGCAGAGTATGTGTATATGTGTCGTTTTATTCGAAAGAAAAGGAACGTATCATAACTCCATATATAATTCCGTAAAACTGTTGAAATCTTCATTGCACATCAGAAAGATTTTTTACTTCCTTAAGCGTATGAGGAACATTTTTGTCGCGAGAAGTTTTCAAACCCCAAAACTTCCTCACTCAACTTTTTCTTTTGTATGAATGCATCCCCGATTTCGAACAAACTATATTTTTTGTTTCACAGTACGGCCTTGGTAAGATTTTCAATTTTTCAAGGACTCTGACAGTTGTAGAACATGTGAAACCATGCAACATAAAAATTTCAAGCAAAAATAACCATACACGGAAAACTCCATATCGCTGTAGTAGCAGTATACGTATCTCTACGGCAGCCACAAACAGTGTATCGCTCTGACACCTATACGGTAGAGCTGCGACAGCGTCACGGCGGCGTTGCTATGGCTACCTGCGCCACGCGGGTAATTTTCGCATAGCCTCAAATCTTGCCTCAGTTTGACAAGCTTAAGTTTCACGAAGTTAAAAGGAATATAATACCAGTGCTGAATGGATGCGTAGATAAAGAGTAAATTGAGAGACTAGGGATTCGAGAGATTCATCGACTTCTTTGAAGGTAAGTATCCAATAACTATCAAAATGAAATTTCTATCTGAACAGAGAGCGCACTTTGATATTGAGTAAATTTGTTTACATTTTTATAACGATTTTTTTGGTATATTACATCTGAACATTTTTTTTTACTGAAAAATTCTATCGATTGAGTGATTCGAATGTATGTAATAATATAATTATATTCAGTTTATAAACCTAAATCAGATGATCAATTTCATTGAATAAAACGTCCTTTTTCAGAGACTGAATTTTCAAAAAACCTTGGAAAGCTCGTCAGAGGTATCAACATGATTTTGTGCGTCGGAGAATCGGATAGTAACCCTGTTTTCGGAATTAAAAAATTTGGTTCTCATGGAGAAGAAAAACCTCTTTTTCATCTACAATAAGCTGACGTCTGTTTTTCGGAATCACGAATACGCATATGAAATTTCGGATATTGAAAAAAACTGTTCCGTAATAAATTACGATTCGCTGGTATCTCCTCATCCTCTTAGTTGAATAGGCTCTTCGGATAAAATGATTGTTTTGTTGCGCTACGCCTTGTGATTTTGTATTTCTACGCTTTCTAATTTTGTATTGAAGGTATGAGAATAAGTTTTTAAATAATGACTTAGTTATTCATGTCCCGTTCACTGTATTTACTGCATTAACTTTATAAGACTGATTAACTTATATTCAAAACTTATTAAAAGACCAAATATACAAAACACAAATGAACAAAATTTTGATGCCATTTTTTGTAAATAATTTATATAAATCTTACTGGGTGACGACTTGACTAGGAAACCGGAAAATGACCAGGAAATCAAATTTTTAATTCACCTCTGGTAGAAAATGTTACAACTTTGTCAAAAATCAATCAATCTTTTTATGGTGAGAATTCAAGTATTTTGTTGAAAATTAATTTTTTAATTTAAGAATTGAAGTTTTTCTTCAAAAATTTACGAGCTCCATAGAAAATTTGCCTTTTTATGAGACATTGATCTCTATTGTCGATAATGCATTTTTCCCGCATAAAATACATTTATTCCAGTTGAAGATTCATTCCTTTACCTGCGAAATCATCAGTATACAGATTGCATTCATTGAATTTCTTACTTGAGGCATCAATTAAATAAAATTATTCCAAATTGTCATGTAAACATTTTTGTCCTTTTACGTATGAATCGTTTACGCGACACTTCAATGCAAGTGTCGTTCTCATAACTATTGAATTCTCATAGCTGGGATCCATATGCAGTGTATCGCGATCATAGCGAAGTGTGTCGCTCTGACAGCGACACAGCATTTCTTCGTAAGTACAGGGCTGTCAGAGCGCTACGTGAAAACTTCTGACCACGATACTCTTTATATCGTGTTGACAACGACAACGTAACCTTGCGACCACTCTGATATTGCTGCCCTAGCAATATGGAGTTTTCAGTGTACACGGCGAAGATTTGGCGAGTTTAGCGCAAGAATGTACTGAAATTTTTTTCAGCGGAACAAAAAATAGACTTGCTTAAGTAACTGAAAAATGAAAAAACGTATCTACTTACTTTTACTAGAAAAAAGATGCGCTATGGAATTCTCTACAAACGTCAGTCATCAAATTCGAATTTTGAGACATTTCGAAAATTTGACGCCACGAACTCCACGCGTATCCCCTGATTGCATCCGGAACGTGGAGACGGTGCCCGGATACAACGTGAAATTTATTCACAGGAAGTTTGTATTTTTGGTGCGTATGTGATCACTTACCTAATAAAAAGAGGGCAAACAGTATTTTTCCCGTCATTTCAAAAACTTAGTCTTGGAACAAGTTTTCCCTGAATCAAGATTGCTTCCGGAAAAAGATCTAGGAAATCGCAATGATTGTCAAGAAATCGAATACTTGGGGAATAATAACAGCTGTCGTTTGAGTTGTCTTATATAGTATTTGCATACACGTGTCAAATAAACTGACAAGGTTGGGCGCAAATAGAGATAATTTTGTGATCTCGCATTGCGTCATAGAATATTTGACACAAACACGCTGACGTAAAATTATGAGATAACAAGAACGAAGCTTTACTTCATTGAGATTTATAACCTAGTTTCTCATTGATTTCAGAAATATATAACATTGGGTTATTGATCATTGAAGATAAAACACATTCGCAAGTAAGAAAATATGATTTCGTTTCGAAATGGTTAAAAATAGTTGCGATTTCAGAAACTTATCGTTTTTTTATGACGCTTATTAAAATGAGAAACATGGAAAATATTGAATCAAATTCTGCGAAAAATAAGGTTATTATCATTCAGGAAGATTTGTGAATAATAGCCGACCATCGACCCTATACTCTGACCCCTCCCAATCGAGCCGAGAAAAGGACTGAGATGTGACTTATCACTTTTATATGATTCGTCACTAGATTTAAACCCGGAGTAGTCAGCTTGTCGTGGAGGCTAAGGCAAGAGCTTTGGAACTACGCTGTTTGGTTGCGGGTTCGATTCCCGCCTCGCACTATGGAAGAACTTCGGCGAGCCACGGAGAGTCGTGAGTCCAGTGCCTATAGATTTCTACAAGTATCAAATAGCTGTTGCTCTTGGCGGTTTGGAACCCACCTTAAACTGTAGGTCTCGCTCATCCCTGAGTAGGTGGTGAGGTATGCAAAAGAATAGAGAGAAGGCAATGCAGAGACTCTCAAACCCGTAAACGGGAAAGGGTATCAACAAATATCCCACTGGGTTGTGACCACCTTCTACCCCTGAGCTAGGGAAGGTATTTTGAGGTTAGATCAATAGCTCTTTTGTGACCATATACGCAGGTCGACAAAATGTTCTCTTTCTCAAAATCCAAAAACCAAACTATACTTTTCTAAAGGTTTTTGATGCGTTTAATTCGAATCTGGCCTCAGAACTGCTCAGAGCCTGGTTCTTCTTGAGATATCCCAACCTTGATGTTCAAAAAATGCATGCTCGTTGTAGAGTGTGTCAGCTGTAGCCGCCATACTAGATCCACCATCTTGGATCGGGAAAATCTGATCATAGATTCAAGATAAGCAACTTCGAAATTCCTTAATTCTCTGGCGATATATAATAAGAAAAATTGATGCACCGCGTAATAAAACCTCCAAAACAGCGAAAAACAGCGTCAAAATCATTTAAAAAGTATAGTCTAGTTTCTTGGTTAAAAATCTGGTCGACTCGTGTTGTTATTCTGTCAGAATACCCCCCCCCCCCTTTTCCTTCTTACGGAAAAGATTTTCAAGGTGCGTTCAATCACAATTTTAAAATATATTCATAATTTCTGCATTATTAGAAAGTTCGAAAGGTTTTCTTTCTCACCTGAATGCAGAATCGTTTGATAGGATTTGCGTTTTTAAATTCTTCAGATTTCAGCATCTCCGTTTCGGGAACCCTACACTCCTCTAGAGTGGAAATATTTCTCACGACGTAATTGTATTTTAACGTTCATATCCATGTTTAAATGAAGTGAAGAAGAATAGAATAAAGTTTATAAGTAGAATTATTTCACTAAAACTCTCAAAGTAATCAGAAATTTGAGACACTGATGAGGCAGCGCACTTGTGTACGATTCAGATTGAATCCTAACATCTCTTGATATTGTGGAAATTTGAAAATTCTCAAATTCAGGAAGTAGAAAGAATTAAAGAGGGTAGGTATATCAGTGGCTAAGTCCGTGTCACCTCCTCCTGAACTTCCAACCAGCGTTGACGTTGCACAACTAGCAGGAGTTGGTAAAATTTATATATGTTTACCAGTGAAGGACACCTTAGTACAAGTGGGTCCAAGAGGGTAAGATTATTCTGTATTTTTTTGCAAATTTATCTCGAGTCTTTCAATCCGGTGTTTCAGCATTAGCCACGGACTGAGTCATATGCATGAAGAAGTTAAGATGGTGAAAACCTGACCCTGGATGCTTGAAAGTTCATGTGATGATGTTTTGGTAGGAACTTCATGTAATGTATGGTGTCGGAGTTCTTCTTGTATCATTGTTGTCGTTACACGACAGAAAAGTGTGTTGAAGATAACGTAAGTCACCTCCGGACACTATCATTCGTGCTGTCCAGTTAATGCCCTCTAACGTTATTCCTGTTGAGGTCGTTTGCTGCGAAATGCTTGAAATAACCAAAACATCCTCAACAATAACAGCCGTTGCTGCACTGTTTCCTGCGTTCGCAAATGTTCTTGCTGGCCACTCTGTTGATGAATGAGATGGAACTGACCATCACGCAGCTCATCATGATCACCATCCCGCATGCTCTGACCTCAGCAGTGTAGTAACAGTATTTTTGTTAGTGGCGGAGTAAGTTGAAGGCAACTTGCGTCACCTCTGGATTCTTTCTTGGAGGTTCGACTAGGAGCTTGTGCCAAATTTTAATTTATATATATATGTATATATGTATAGATATATATATATATATATAAATAAGGTCACTCATATATTTTATATGGATGACTTGAAGATCTATGCTTATGGAAAATAACATCTTGAAGATGCTCTTAGTATCGTGGGGAGGTACACACGAGAAATCGGTATGGACTTTGGATTGGATAAGTGTGCCAAGATTCATCTGGAACGTGGACGAATAGCAGGTATAGAAAAGGACCCTGAGCTTGTTGACCGAAGTTCTATTAGACACCTTAGCGCTGGATAGACCTTCAAATACCTGGGTGTGCCTGAGAGCCGCATTCAGGATACAACATCAATGAAAGAGATTCTCCAAAGCAGATACAACCACCTGCTTCGACATATCTGGTCGTCAAACCTGTCGTCGTTAAACATGATATCTGCGACGAACATGCTTGCCGTCCCAGTTCTACTCCATTCGTTTTGGGTGGTTCCACGGACGAAGAGCGGGCTCAGGGCCCTTGATACCACTACGCGCAAGATGATGCATATGAAGAAGAGCTTGCACATCAACTCGTCCGTTCCGCGCTTATACGTCGCACGCCGTAAAGGCGGACGCGGACTTCTCAATCTTGAATGCCTACATAACCGAATCATCCTAGGTACTGTTCATATCATCGCGAACGGTAGAGATCCTCTCCTGGCAATGATCAGGAATCACGAAATGAATGGGGAAGGAGCGTTCCTTTACGAAGCCGCGGAGAAGGCAGCTGAAGCCCTTTGCCTGGAACTCAACATTAGGAGTGAGGACAGTGCACTACTCCATCAAGATGCCACACTCCTCAAAGCACAGGTGAAGAAAGCGGAGGCGAAAAACTTCCTGAAACAACATGAAGACAAGGTAATGCACGGACACTTTTACAAAATTGTGGAAGAACAATCCTTGTCACATGAGTCAACGTTCACTTTTCTCAAATCATCTGGTTTAAATTCAGGAACAGAGAGTTTCATTTTCGCGTGTCAGGACGGTGTGATTCCCACCTAAACATACCGTAGAAGCATCTTACGTCAAGAAGTTCTAAGTGATAGGTGCAGGGCATGTCATAAACTCCCTGAACACCTTTGGCATATACTATCGCATTGCCCTATTCACGCAGGAACGACGTATTCGTACAGACACAACGCTGCTCTTAGAGTGCTTTACCACCATCTTTGTCGCTCTTATGGCGTTGGCCGCGTCCCTACTCTGCTGGACGTTCCCAGGGGGATTGAGTCTATTGTTGAGAACGAAAAGTGCCAAATCTACTGGAACTACGATTTCTCGACAATAGCCCCAATCCAACACACGAGACCTGACATCGTGCTCCTTGACAAGCGTGAACGAACTATGTGATCAAATTCTCGGCCCCAGCCGACTACAACATCAAGGACAAGGAAACCGAGAAAAAGGAGGGATACAAAGATCTCAGAGAACA
>WSXT02130029.1:0-10727 GCA_011762715.2 Neuroterus valhalla
GGATTTTAATGTTCATTCTGAAGGATTTTTAGAGATTCTGAAAAATTTCCATGGATTTCAAATATTTCGAAGATTTCAATAGATTTTGAATAAATTTTGGAGGGATTTCAGATATTTTAAGAGATTTAGTAATGTTTCGTAATATTTCACAGAATTTTAAGGATTCTATCCGGTTTTTACAGATTTACATGGATTCCCTCTTTACAAGAATTGACAAGGATATTAAAAGATTTTGGAAATTTCAAACGATTTCAAACGACTTCACGGAATCTTAAAAAATTTTAGGATATTTCAAACGATTCTGAAGCATCATGAGAGGTTTCACAGATTTTAAATGATTCGAAAAGTTTTTGAAAATTTAAAGGATCCACTGAGTACAATCCCAATAAGAATCTCATTTTTGAACGAATTTCGAAGGATGTCGTGGAATTCATATGGGATATTAAAGATTTTGAAGAGTTCAATACGATGTCCAAAGGTTCTCAAAGATTTCAAGGGATATTTACAGTTTCTTGAACATCCTTAAGTAAATCCATTAATTCCAGAGGATTTCGTAAGATTTCAGAAGATTTAATGGAATTCTGGAGGATTTCCGAATATTCTAAAGGATTTCAACGGATTTTAATACATATTCTAAGGGATCTGAAGAGATTCGTAAAGAGTTCGACACATTTCGAAGTTTCGGTGAATTTCAAAATTATTAATGAATTTCTTAGGGATTTCAGAGATTTCAAGAGATTCGGTCATTTTTCTACGGATTAAAAAGAGTTGACAGGGGTTTTTATATAATTTTGAATATTCCAAGAGATTTCAAGGGTTTTAACGGATTTCACGTATTCCAAAAAATTTTGCAAATATTTCTAAAGATAACAACAAAGTTCATGAATAATGTACACTAGGGTAGTCCAAAAATCTAAAAGTTCGAAAAAACCACTAACTTCCCCTCTGCTATTCCATAGTTCATTATTCTATTCAGATATTTGAATTTTATTATTAGGGTCCTGAAAGTTTTACCCTCCTCTTGAAAAATCCATGAAAAATATGAAAGGAAGCCGTTCCATCAAAATCATTAGGCTGAAGCATTTTTCGTAACAGGAGTATTTCTTTTTTAAAAAATAAAAATTCGAGTTTTGGAAGAAAAATTCTCCTGGACACAAAAATTCTTTTGACTAAATAGAACATACAGGGTGTCTTACTTGAAGAAGATTAATTGCCACGGTATGCAACTAGGGTTGCAAAAAAATAAAATAAAGTGCAACTAAAATAGAGTTTTTGGTGAGAACCGATTTTTTATATTTTCGAAAAAATCGCCATTACCTTCTTTATTTGAAGCTCCTTCAAAATTTCCGTCGGATTTCGAAACGGGACGGTAAGAATCACGACGATCCGAAAAAATTGTTATGTGTAAATTTGAAAATCAAGATATGGAATTTCAAAGAGAATAAATGTGTTTTTTCAATTTTTTCAATTTTCTATGGTCAAAATCGACTGGGGGGCACGCACCCCTCGAGTTGCGGTCTCGACTCAGTGCCAGAGACCTCTATCTCTACCCCTCCAAGCCTTCTTTCCCTCTCTACGTTACGCTGTCCTCCCTCTTTGTCCCTTTTTTTCTCATCATTTTTCCTTGACACTTTTTTAGACTTCAGACTGGCAATTACTCCAAGTCTAAGCTTACAGATAGCATGTGGCCCCCTAAAAATTTGATTTACTTCTTGTATGCTCCAAGCTATGCTTTTAGAAAATCTATGCTTATCAGCCTATGTTTGACAGCACCATTTTGTTAGAAAATTTATATTGACTGATATTTCTTGTGATGTGTGTGTATGAAATCAATTTTATAAACAAATTCACATTTCGGTCACTATTCAATTAATACAATGCGTTCAAAATACAGATGTAACTGCAAATATCTTGTCCACGTTCTTTCGCAGTGTCTATTACTTGATATTGCACAACAAATTTTTACTGTTCAAACAACTTCAATTAGGAAATGCGTAATTTTGTTAGTTTTGACTTCAAAACTTTCGCTTTTTGCCTAAAGTAAATTCAAATCATTTTTTTTTCTTAAACTGTGGAAAAATCCTTTGCATAACTATTCTCCATTATTCAAACAAGTTTAATCCACAAATACAAAACTTTGTCTCCATAGTTGTCTTTATAGCATAAACTGCCAAAGTTATGTGTATGTTAAGTGAAATTGTTGGAATGAGAAGATATAGCCAGGAAACGGAGATTTTACACAGTTTTCGGAGAAAAGCAAAATAATCCAGTTTATTTTGGGCCAAGAACAGAACCACTGAAGCGAAAAGTAATTTAAAATCAATCAATTAAAATTGTCCAAATAATAATTTAAAGTTGTTGTGCAACGTCAAGCCGCAGGCACTGCAGAAGACCATTGATGAGATATTTGCAGTCAAATCTGTATTCTAAAAGCATTATATGCATTATATGATAGCCGAAATGTGTACCTATATCGACATTTCCCTCCTTTTTCACTCTCACGCTCTCCGGAGTTTGTGAAAGGATGGGGGAATCAAGCTCGGAACGCAACTATCAAGCCCGAGACCGCAACGCGAGAGATACCCTCTGCTGATTTTGACCATAGACCGCAACTCGAGTGTAGCCCTGAAATCCTGAATAAAAAAGTATTTCGTCACTGAGAGATTCTGCGTCTTGAAGTGCACCTATAGAACCTGCCTGATTTAAACTCGATTTGATCCCCTATTAATAAAAAATATATACATATTAAACTAACAAAAATAAAATCAGAAAGATTATATGATACATAAATTGAGATAATTCTAGTTATAAAAATGATCTACAAACTCAATTGCAATTAAATTCAAATTCGAACCTAGAAATAGAATCTAATACTAAAAATTTTGAAAATTGTACATCCAGAGGTGTAGTTACAGAATCATAAACGGATAAAAGGTACAATAGCGTTCTGATATATTGCATGTACTAATATTCATCACTCTAGGATTCTCAATTATATGCTTGTTACGCTAATTTGATTATGCTAACTATAGTAAGGAAATTACCATTTTTATGCTATAATACAAAGAATGCGGATACTACTGGTTAATTTTGAAACTGCTCAACAGCGTGATTATTATTGTATAGCCAATTAGTTATTCTTCCTCGTTAATCTCATGATGATGATATTTTTTAGTAACTTATAAATTTTATATTATAAATCATGGATTATAAGTTAATGAAGTGTAAATCTGAATTTTCAAATTGAAAACAAGGTTTTTTGAATTAAAAGATATTTGTTCAGAAAAAAAAAGATATTTATAGTTCTGTGCAAGATCTTTTTGAAGGATAATTTAGAAAAAGAAGATAATAAAAGGGTATAGTGTACCTGTCCCTCCACATTCCTTGTCCTTTTGTCACGATACCGAGGGCAGCCAGCGATGTATTTAAGGACACTAGTGACGCGCTAATCTCAGAACAAAACTGCGTGTGAGTATCGAAAAATAGCTCTAAATCGTGCTCATGCTTTCTTTTTTCGTGCAGTTCAAGATAATAATCATTGTGTTATTCTTTAACAATACAAATCAAACGATGTGTAGTGCGCTAATTTCAATTTTTGTGTGATGAAATCGTGAGGAAGACAATATAGTGATGCAATTGCAAAATAAAAAGAGAAGGAAAGATTATTAAAATGGTGCTAACCATTTGAAAAATTCTTACAACATAAAAAAATAGAGCCTTCGCTATAAAGATCAATATTTTATTTCGAAATTTTGTTTGTTTGTTTGCTTGTACACATGACACATAACTTTTGTAATCGATAAACGTAGATTACTTCATTTCAAAAATTTTCATACAAAAAATAACCACTTTTATAAATTTCATAAAATTTTAATGATTTGAAACGATTATTGAATGTTTCGAGAGGTTTCTAAATATTTGAAAAGATTTCAAAGATTTACGATTTGATACACGAAATTTAGAGAAAGAATTACACAGCCTCACAAAGCCGGACCAGAGTAGTCATATCCTACGGATTTTAGACCGCTGAATCTAAATTCGTGGACGGAATTCGGAGATTATTGACCGTTTTCTTTGTAATCTCAAAAAACTTTGCTTTTTTACTTTTTTCGCATTGAAAAATATGTAGATCAAAAATGCGTGCTTTTCCCATTATTTTGATTACAGATTCGGATTCAGCGGCGAAAGATACATCAGAATGGTCTCTTTTAGTCGGTTGGGTCCAATACTTTATGTCGGGAGAAAGACTGTACAGACTGTACATTTTACTGTAGAGCGTAAAATCTCGTTAAAAAAGTTGATATTCCCGCCAATCAGACTAGTTAATTTCTATGGATTTTGGGTCGCTGAATCCGAATCGGAGGTCATCATTCCGCAATTCTTTGTTATGTCCCTGCGAGATTGGGCTCAGCGGACTAAAAGAGATAATTTTTATGTTTTTTTTTACGCTGAATCCAAATTTATGGTCAAAAAAATAGAAAACGTGCGCGTTTATCTTTTACATATCTCGCAATACGAAGAAAGCAAAAAAAACTAGGTTTTCCTAGATTAAAATGAAAATCGTCCCTTATCTCGGGATTCTGACTTCGGCTTCAGATTCAGCGAGCCAAAATCCATAGAATGTTACTCCTCTGATTTGCGGAACTTTTTTTGCGAGATCTTATACTATTGTTCTCTGTACAATATCTCTCCCCCACCACAAAATATTGGGCTCAGCGGAATAAAAGAGACAATTTTTATGTAATTTTTCAACGCTGAATCCAAATATATGGTCGAAAAAATAGAAAAAGTACGCGTTTATCTTTCACATATTACGCAATATGAAAAAAGCAACAAAAAAACGAGGTTTTTTAAGGTTAAAATGAAAATCGTCACTAATCTCGGAGTTCTGACCAAGGCTTCGGATTCAGCGACCATTCATAGGAACATTCATAGGATGTTACTACTTTGATTTGCGGAACTTTTTTTGCGAGATCTTATACTATTGTTCTTTGTACAGCATCTCTCCCCCCACCACAAAATATTGGGCTCAGCGGACTAAGAGAGACAACTTTTATGTAATTTTCACCGCTGAATCCAAATCTATGGTCGAAAAAATAGAAAAAGTACGCGTTTATCTCCCACATATTTCGCAATACGAAAAAAAAAGGTTTCATAGGTCAAAATGAAAAACGGTCACTAATCTCGGGCTTCCGACCACGAATTCGGCTTCAGCGACCTAAAATCTGTAGGATGTGACTACTCTGATTTGCGGAACTTTTTTTCCGATATCTTATACTATTGTTCTCTGCGTGCCTGTGTTATTATTCTGAAGTTTAACAGATTTTTTTGTTAATTGGCTTCTTTTAAAGCCGAATAGCAGCGAGCGAAGAGAATCAAGAAATTATTTCATTAATTGTTAAAAACCTATCATGTCTTCTGGGTGTTCCATAAATTGTACTAGACTTCCGTCTAACAGTGAAGGTATTCCTTGGCAATTTTGGCGCATACCATACATAATTTTTTTTTAACAAAAAACACTTCAGATAGCTTTGAAAAATTTGTTTCACAAAGATTTCAGAATATTTCACAAATATTTGAAGAGATTTTACAAATATGTGAAAGATTTCACGTAGACTATAAAGGATATCAAAATGATTAAAAATATTTCAAATATTGGAGACTTCAAGCCAAATCATGAATATTTAAAGGATTTCACGAACATTTCGGAAATTTTGCATCATTTCAGAAATTTTGCAAAAAGTTGACAGATTTTACAACGATTCGAAGTGAACTCAAAAAGATTTTGAATATTTCAAAATATGTACTTCAAATATTTCTCAAAGACTTGTAAATATAAAAAAAAATTGGAAGATTTCAGAAAGATATCACACAAATTTCTAAGGTTCCACAAATATTCCGAGAGTTATCCAAGATACTACAAAGATTTCCAAAGATTTTATGAAATTTATCACAATGATCTTTCAAAAGATTTCGAAGATCTCAAAAGAATACAAGATGATTCACAAGGATTTCAAAGATCTCAAAATATTCCAAAATACGACGAGGATTTCACAAATATTCACAGATGTCGAAAACATTAAATGATCTGCCATAAATTCCTAATATTTCACAAGTATTTGAAAGATTTCGGAGATTTTTCTTGAAATATTCTAAAATCTTTTTGAGACTTTCAAAAATATTTGTGAAATTTATGTGAATTCTCTTCAAATATTTGTAGAATATTTTGAAATATCATATAATCTTCGAAAACTTTTGAAATATTTGTGAAACCTCATAAGATCTTGTGAAATCTTCAAATATTTGCAAAATCTTTGAAGGGTAAGTGAATATCTTTGAAACATTCTTTGAATGTTTGGGATCTTCCAATTATTAAAAATATTTTTAAATGCTCTCGAAATCTTTTGAAATCTCTCAAATCATCGTGAATTCTCATAAAATCATTGTGAAATATGTATTTTGGAATCTGACACCTTTTGGAATATTCAGAAAATCTTATAAAATTTGTTTAGAAAAATAAGAAAAAGAGTTGGATTTCTCGATTCCACGTATTTTGGGGGAACTTTGAAAATTTACGGGGAAAATGGAAAGAAATTGGATTAGGCAAAAAAAACTGTGATTTCTGGAATAAAATTCTTTTCGAAAATTTCCGTTGTATGCTAAAAATTGTATGTTCCAAGCCAAATAAAAATTATTGTATACAATTTCCTCTTCCCGAATAGAAATTATAATTCTTTTATGGATAAAACCTGTTCGAGAATGAAAATTTTAATTCTCTATGGAAATCCTCTGTTCCAAGGCGAAAATTTCCACTTCTAATGAATCCTACCTGTTCCAAAGTGGAAATTATAACTCTTTAAGGAGATTCCCTGTTTTAGATTCCAAATTCAAGATGTTCTGAAACATTCAAGGGACTTTGCAATATTCCGGGAGTATTTTCAAGGATTCAAAACATTCCAACAGGTTCCAGAAAAGAAAAATAAATCACAAAGATTATAATTATTATCGTTCTTCACAAAAACCTCCTATCTTAAAGTTGCAAATGTCATTCTCAACCAAATTTCCTATTCCTGAATGAACTTACAATTCAAATTGTAATAATTCTTCCAAAAAATTCCTTGTCTCGAGGTCAAAAATTATATTTCCTCAGTGAAATTCGAAGTTGCAACATAAAAATGTAATTATTTTCAAGAATTCTCTGTTCCACAAGTCGAGGTGATTGATATACTTGAAGTAATTTTTTTCAAATTTTTTGTTATTTTTATGTTTTTTGCCTCTGAACAAAATCCCCGGTTTCCCACACTTTCGGATCAGAAAACTATCAATTGCTAACGTTTTGAGGTTTCGATGTGCAATTTTTTTTGGTAGCGATTTTCCGTTCAAGCAGAATTTTAATTTCGAGGATCGCACTAATAAAAATACTTCAAATACCGATTCAATATACGCTTATAATGCATTATATATGTTTTAAACTTTATTTTCCATTCTTCCATTCTGATGGTTTTGATATTAAACCTTTTTGAATGATTTTTTTTTAAATAGTTTACGTTTTGGTACTCTAAAGAACTTAAGCGTTTGAAACAAATGAAAACCAAAATGGAACGTTTGCAAATCAAAGTTAATTAATTAGTGAAATTTTTTTCAGTTCTCCAATGTTCGTATTTGATACTTTTTGAGACCTTCATTCACAAATTAAAACTCCTTGATTATCTGTAGTTTCTACGGTCCAAATGTAAAACTTGAAATGTGAATCTTGAATCTAGAATGATTTATTTTCTAGTTGATAGATCAGGAGTAGACCAATTCCGAGAAAATGTTCCATTGAATTTCTTAAATTGGACCCTTAAAAATGAAAGATTTTCAATTCTCAATATGCAGATAGTTTTCTAATATTGCAATAATTTCTACTTGCAAAGTCTGCATTCATTCAATTTTTTTTTCATAATCTCAATATTATTTTCAATTACTTTATAATCTACGTAGATCAAAATCAAAAGTTATGTGCCCCACGATTTTATTTTGCGAATTTCGTGGCTTTTAATAGAAGGTCAATTCCTGGTTCGTTATTAGAATCTATACTCTAATTTTTGAATACAATAGGATCTCTGCTATTTTTAACTAACTGAGCAGAAAACTCACTTATAAATCTCCCCTTTTGATAAAATATCAAATATTATAAAAAAATGGAGGCTGGATATGACGCACTCCTAACGCATTTGGAATTTCAGTACGCGAGAGTCAAGTAATTTACACTATTTTGGGATTTTTCAACGCATTGCTAACACCCGTATACAATGTCCTTTTCGTCGAATTAAAGTTATTTAAAAAAATTGTCTTTAATCACACTCAACATTCATACTCCGCAATTTATTCAATTTGATTGAATCTTTAATAATGTGCTATTATATTCTTAATTCCAGAAATCGTGAATATTGCGAATCGTAGCATTCAGTAACAAAAAGAATAATGATTATATTTTTTCTCTTTACAAATTGTGTCTTTATAAGACTCAGAACATATCGTGAGAATCGCAATCGTGACAAGAGTTTCTTACGTAACTGAAATTTGAAACAGTTATTAGGAAGATTATTCTGTTTTTTAAGAAAATATTATCTTTTCAAAAAGAAGGTAATGTAGAATCCCATTTCCATGAATCAATTTTGACCAGTTTGTTTCAGAGTCAGTCTCGTTAAGCAAGAAATTCTGTGATTTCGTCGTAAGGAGGAAAATTTGTTACATTTGTTATTCACAATAGAAAATAAGTTCATAAAATAAAATGAACTGTCTAAGAAAAATTATACTTCCCTGATTAAGAATGAACAAATCCTCCTCCAAGTTAAAAAATTAGTGCATTATTCAGCTTTGCCCTGATTTTTTCTAAACCTGTTTTGGACTAGTCTGAATAAAAATTTTCAGACTAGCCAAAAGTAAATTGAAATATAGGAATTGTAGAAGTGATGGTTACAATATTAATTGCAAGTTTTTAATTTCTACGTTTTTCATGTTCTTCTTTTCTGTGCTAGTGTGCTCGCATATAAGGAAAATTTGAAAGAAGTTTGTAAGTTCGAAATTCATGCCGAGTTTCTACACAAGACGCATTCTGTGAGTGTAAAAGTATTTTAAAACGTACTGATTTTTCGCAAGTGAATTTTTTTACCATGAAGAGTTAAGTAAATGTGAAAAATCAAAGCGCTTCTCAACTTTTTGTTATTGCTGAAAGAAGTGTCGACCCAATATGTACAAAATCCTTTACCAACGTGGTGTTAATAAAACTTGTATTAAGGGCTGTTCAAAAACGTCACAAATAAAAACATCCTCATCCTCATTTTTTGAATAAAATATTTTTCTTATAATAAAACATAAAATTAAACAGACATGAAACACTGAAAACATGGTGATTTTTTTACGGTAATAAGATAATGATAGGAGAATAAATTCTTTTAAGATTATTTTATGCACGAAATATGAAGCATTTTTCACAAAATTGTTTGATTTCCAGCCAGGAAAGATAAAGTTTTTATGAAAAGAAATCCCTTCTGAACGAACGAGTTGAGTTTTGAAGAAATGTCTAGAAAATTATAATTCCACAACCAAATATGGTTGCAGTTTTAAATAACAACAAAAATTAACTCCAGACAAAACAGGTGTATTTGTAACAAAATATATAGCTGAGCTTCCGAGCAGAGAGACACATTTTCAACCAAGTAGTTGAATTCGCAATTAAATTTGAACCCAATACTCGCATTTTCAAGTCAAAAAGACAAAATTTTTAGAAGAGAGTTGAATTTTCAATCTAGAAAAAAATAATTTGAACCAAAAAAAAACTTTATACTAAAAAAGTTGAACTTTCAACAAGATACAGGATTTCCTAAACTTTGAAATATAAGTTTTATACGAAGGAGGATAAGTTTTTAAGCAAATTGTTGAATTGAGAAAGGAACTAGTCATGAATCAAGAAGTTTCATAACTTTAAACTGTTTTTAACCAAATAGTTGAATTTTCGAACCGAAAAAAAACTTTTCTAGAAATCAGTTGAATTCCTAATCCAAAGGGACGGGTTTTTAACAAAAACATGACTTTTCAGCAAAATAGTAGAATTTCGAAAAAAATAAATAAATTTTCAACAAGATATTTGAATTTCCAATCACTAAAATATCCATTTTTAACCAAAAGAGATGAATTTTGAATGGAATAAATGAGTTTCAAATCTAAGAAGTCAAATATTTTGAAGAAAAGTAGACAGATGAACCTTAAAAATATGAATTGTCAAACGGGAAAGATGATTTCTCAACTAAATCGTGCAATATTCAACCAAATTGTTGTATTTTCGAAAGAAATCAATTATAACTTTTAAAATAAAAAGGGCGAATTTTCCTATGAATATGAATTTTTAACCAAATTATCGAGTTTTGGGAAAAGAAAGTTTGAACGTTCTTTGAAAGAAGTTTGATTTTCAACCAAATAATTGAATTTCCAAACATGAAAATGTGAATTTCAAACCAGAAGAGACGAATGTTTAACGGAAGACTTGAGTTTTCAAGATGGAAAGTCCAATCTTCCAGAAAACAGTCAACTTTTTCCCCAAAAATATGAATTTTTTATGGAAAAGTATTTACCCAACCTAAAAATTGAAATCCAAACAATAAACGATCCATTTCTAACAAAAAATGGAACAGTTGAATTTTGAATTGAAAAAATTGACCTTCAACCATAAAGAACAATTCTCA
>WSXT02130040.1:0-20003 GCA_011762715.2 Neuroterus valhalla
TGATCTTTCTTTGAGTAAAATATAACACCGAAAATGTATGTATTTATGTGAAAGATTCTGATGAATTTTCGCAATAGAATTATGTTTTGCATCTAATTTATATCCTTGTTTTGTTTTCAGAGAAATCAAGGAAAGAAAGGAAAATCGAATATATCTATGTCGCGACTTCGGAAATCAAAGAAGAAATTATCGAAGGTAAAACTTCATATACTCTTTGTGAATACCATTGAGAAGTATCCAACACAAGATCTTAAAAAACATTTTGTTTTACTTCTAGACTATGGAAACTGTTTGAAGCAGGTGGAAACGAAGCCGAAAAATCAAGATTCACAGAAAGAATCGGAAAACAAATGCGAAAAGTGTGCTCGAAGCTACAGGAATAGAAAAGATTTAGTTAGTCATCAAAAATACGAATGCGACGTCACGCCACAGTTTAGATGTGAATTCTGCGGCAAAAGATTTACACGCAAACCAAATCTGTGGCGCCATGTAGATGTTGTGCATCTCAAAATAAATTTACAGACATCGCCAGCGAGGCATAATTGTGACAAATGTCCTCGAAGTTACAGTACGACAAGTGCTTTGAACCGACATAAACGTGTACAGCACGAGGCAATTACACGACAATTTATTTGTCATGATTGTGGTTATAAAACGAAAGACAAGGTTAACTTGTATAGACATATAACTTCAAGCCATCTCAAGTAATTGCATTGCGTTCACAAAACTTCGAAATTTAAGCAATTTCTCATAAGTACTTATTGCAAAAACTGTTTTTTCGTATCGAACATTGATTACTCCTATTGCTACTATAAAATATGAACTCCCACACGTTTAAAATTGTATTGTGTCTTGAAATAATAAAGCAATCATTTTTCTGGATATTACTTAGATACCGTGAACGGCGGTCAAACGGCGCATCCTTAATTCTGCATTTACAAATAAAATATTTGCTCCTGGAAGGTGAAAATTCTGAGGTAAAAATAATAGCGTTGAAACATGAAGGCTTTCAATCGTGGCACGTTCATTAAAAAAGGAAGAACACTATGGCGTTTCGAATACAAAATTAGGGCAGTGCCGCTTTTCCTACATATGTGCCGCTTAGCCACAGTTACGGTACTTTCTTGTAATTTGTTATTAATGATTATATACTGATCACGAACCCATCTAAAAGAATTGAGCGTTCTCCGGATAACCAGTTGATGAAGGTACACTGCTACCTCAATCTCATTCCACTCGAACTCGCACTTTCCTCGAAATGCGCTCGTGGATGAGACGGTGCCGGGGGTTTGGAGAGAGGCGCTCTCTTCGCTCGATTCTCCGCCAGTGTCATGCATTAAAGGTTGGAAGTAGTGCCCTAGCATAGATTTTCGCAACTGCGCTCCAGTTGGCGTCAGTTGATCGCGTGTATTCGGCCCCGACCGTTTACGTTTCAACTCACTCGATCTCGTCCCAAGGCCTTCGATACCCAAGCCCGAAACCGGGATGAGATTGAGGTTGCAGTGTATTTCGTTTTTCTTTTCAAAGATGTGAATGGTTTTGTATTCACAGAATACGAAATGTACTGCCTGTTCTTCTTTTGGTTAAAATAAAATTCCGGGAATGTTTATGTTTATGTATAACACTTAAATGAGATTTTATCAAATACGGAGTGAATGGCTCAAGCTTGTAACATTAAAAACTTGAATAAAAACTTATACGCCTAATCATCATGACCCTTTATGAAAAACTAGAGGCCAAATATTGAAATGTTGGAAACACTATCCAGACTTTCATCATGATGAAAAATCAACTAACTATTGAACAATTCTGATTGATATTCTTATGTTTTTTAGGTGAAGTAACCAGTGATTCAATAAAAACAGAGATAATATTAACATTGGATGAACAAGTATACGTTTTGAAGAACCAGAAGAAAGACCACAATCAGCTGTTCCAAAAATATGAAAAGGATTTAAATTGCAAAATTGAATATATCGATCCTGGAACTATATTGGAACTCAGGGAAGAGAGTATCAGAGGTTAAACTTTATATATTCGTAGTACAAATATTGAAAAGACTCTCTGACACAAGATTTGAACCGACATTTTATTGTTTCAAAATTCAGATGACGAGCATTGTTCGGAAAAAGATATGAAACCAATTAATGATACGAGATATGAATCAAAAGTATTCGGAATGCATCAGGCCGGAAAGAATCCGAAGAATTTATCATCAAAGTTGGGATCGGAAAAGAACTTCAAATGTGAAAAGTGTCCCCGGAGCTATAAAAACAAAAGCAGTTTGAATAATCATCAAAAATACGAATGCAACGTTATGCCACGGTTCAAATGTAATTTTTGCGGGCGACGATTTAAGCAGAAAATGGTCCTGAATCGTCACGTGGATTTTGTACATCTTAAACTTAAAGGGAGAGTAGAGTCATCGAAAACGACGCATTATTGTGATCAATGTCCTCGAAGTTACAATGCGATGAGTTCTTTAACTCGACATAAACGCGAACATCACGAGGACTTCAAGACACAATTTTTTTGCAATGATTGTGATTATAAAGCGAAACAGAAGATAACCTTGTACAGACATATTGTGTCATACCACATTCTTGAATAATTTAATTACGTACACGAAACTTCAAACCTAATGAAATCTCCCATGATAACTGGGCCACACAAAAAAATGAAAGTTTTCTGACTTGGGGGTGAGGCCATGTTTATTATATGTTTTTTGAGTTGCTGAAATATGGGACCCGAATTCAATTTTACCCCATCACGGTAAAATTCCGACATAACCTCAAAAAGTCTTTGAAGACGTGTTAAAATGTAAAGTAGTGGAAGCTTGAGTGCCAGACCATGTATATTATATATTTTTTGGGTCGCTGTAACCAAATCCGAAGTTTATTTTAATTCATCTCATCAGGTTTTAGACATAACCTGAAAAAGTCATGATAGACACCCTAAAATGAAAATTAATTCTGGCCTGAGTGATGGACCATATTATATATTTTTTTGTGGTCCCTGAAACCGAATTCGAAGTTCATTCTACTCCATCACGTCAGGTTTTCAAAATAGCCCTAAAAGGCCCTTACAAACATCCAAAAATGAGTTTTTTTTTCGAAAACCTGACGCAATGGTAAAAGATGAACTTCGGATTCGGTCTCAGCGATCTAACAAACACATAAATTGGTCTGGTACTTAGGTCAGCATTACTCCATATTTTAGGGTGTCTTTGAAGACTTTTTGAGGTTACGACAAAAAACTGACGTGATAAGGTAGAATGAACTCCGGATTCGGTTTCAGCTACCCAAAAAACATATAATCAACATGGTCTCACCCCTAAGTCAGAAAACTTTCTTCTGTGTGGCTATGAAATCAAAGAAACTGTTTCGTATATTACACAACGAATTCTTTTACATTGACTACTGTTTCATTACATTAAAATAAACTCCAATGCACATCAACGAATGTATCCCTTCTGTCATGAAAAAGTAGTCATTTTTATAGGTACAACATACTGTCTTGTTATTTGATATTGAATAAATATTTACTGATTCGTGATTCATGAATGTAGGCTTACAGGTGAATCAAATAGTGATTGGATGAGAACTGGGAAAAGATCAACAGTGGAATATCTAGCATATATTTTGAAGATTTGAAGGAACAACCACATAAACATGAGCAACACAAGGACTTTATTCAAGAATGTTTTTGCAATAATTGTAATTATTCAGCGAAACAGAAAAATAGTTTATGCACTCATATTAATGAATGCCATATTCTTTAGTTCTCCTACTGATTAAAAAAACTGCTTTCAGCATTTAACAGTAAATGCTTTTATATGTACTTCTACCATGAAAAGTACAACAATTGAAATTATTGAGGTAATCTGTTCTGAAAAATGAAGTAATTTTTTTTTCAGATTTCTTGTTATTTAATATTGAAGCAGGATTAACTGAATTGTGATTGACTGAGAAGAGTGTTTTCAATTTTTGTGATTATTTCAAAGAAGTAAAAGAGTGATTCTGAAACAGCAGGAATAAGATCAACAGAAGAATATAAAACATGTCGTTCAAAACTCCACATATTACGGGTAATTTTTGCGATATGGAAAATCTAACGAATGACTTGAGAAAACTAAAAATCTATTACCAATAATAATTCTGAATTTTCGATTTTGACGTTTCTACCAGCGACAAGATAATTATTCGCAATGTTATTCGTTTTGTTCTACGCTGACATGTGTTAATAATATTGAAATATTAACATTTGTTGTTGTTGTATTTTTATATGTGTCAATGGAATGACTGTTGGAAAGAAGTTCCTTGTACGAGGGTAGAGAGATTTCGTGGTTAGAGACCTAATCCACAAAAAGTATTTTTCTACCGTGATGCTGAAAATCGTTATTAAAGAGCGTTATTGACTTCAGAATATGACACCGGTTGAAATTTTTACGAGCATCGTTTACGACCTATTGCGACATGAGATAGAAGCGTTAACGATCCTAGCATACGCTCACTGGCATTGGCATAATGTACCTTGCCTGATTGAAGTGTAGAATTGGGAGTCTGGGGAGAGATATATGACTTCGGTTAAAATTCTTACGAGCATCTTTTACAGTCTATAGATTCCACGCACGTTTGATATGTATTGTTATTAGCTTTGCGACAAAGTTTGAATCGCAGAAATCGGACTGTTTTTACGATTTTTTATATTTTTCTATCGTTTCGTAACAGAACTAGAAAAAAATGGACGTGTCAAGTGACATGATAAAGGAACGAGGTTCCTTTCGTTGCTCAACAGAAAACTGAGTATAAACGTTCCTAAAATTATTAAATCAAAGCACTGCTTGTTTTGAAGGAATAACGACGGACTGGCATGGATCAGCGAGGGAAGGACGCTACTACAATTTACGAACAATAAAAAATGACTCTATCAGTCCATGTAAACGTTCAGCAGCTCAAATGCCGGGGCAACCAAATTGCATCAAGAATATTGCGGTAGTTTAGCTATGATGACCACAGTCTACTGGCCGGAACGCCATGAGAATGTATCCGTCAGCGCAAGAGTCGAGAAGGAACTGACTGCAGGATAGAAGCGAGCACCATCCTTAGGTGGAAGAGCGGGCAAACATCGGCCTCCCCACTCACGTCAGTTGATACAAGGAAAACTCAAAAATAGGGGGAAGCTATGAAGAACACAAAACACCACGAAACCGCAGCTGCAGAACAAATACAAACTCGAATTCGAAGGAAGCCAGCAGCAGCATAAAAATTATAAACAGCGTGTCTTAGAAACATGTGGTAGGATCGGGGTTTCGAATACGTGCCAAGGAGGAACTCTGTCCCTACCACATGTTTGAAATACACGCATTGCTTTTATATAATAATTTAAAGAACGTTTATATTCAGTATTTGTTAAGCAACGGAAGGAACTCCGTTCCTTTCGTGCGTGAATTGACATGTCCACTATTTTTTTATGTACTAATCTTGTGTAATTAGTTGTTTATTACGAGCTTTCGCTTGGTAGCACCTAGCCTCATCAGGTAAATAATTTAGAAATATGGACAGTACTCCTCATCACTATGATTGCATGTCCAGAAGAAAGTTGTGAGCATAGGATTTTTAACAAATTTCACAATTGCAAACAAAAAAGTAAACAATTCTAAATAATATCGCTCTATAAATATATAGCCTAAATAGTTCTGTAGATAGTCTTAAAGTTTTAGAACTGACCGTTCACTAGCTGCATGACAGAAATCATCCATTCCTCCACTGGTAAGCATTCGAATATTTATGCTCGACCAAGGTGGATAATTTATGTCAAATTCTGTTCGGATAATTGGAATCTATATCTTCGAAATTGAAATAAAAATACTCAAAAAGATATTTACCGGACACTTTCTTAAAAATATTGGTCGTACAGTATGAATGTACTAAAAATGGACCTATATATTTATTCTTGCCTGTAAAAGATAACACGTACCATATGATACAGGACAACATTTTTGTTTACCATGGCATCGGCGATTATTGCGTCTTTTGACTTTCACTAGGTCGGAACTTAATTCAATGATTTGCATGCGACTGGCAAGTGAAAATGAATAATTTTTTCCAACAATCCTCTCATTTTTCAACTAGGTCTAGATCTAAAGCAAAGAGATGACATAAAGAATATTTCAGCAGCATCTACGGAGAAACTTCTTTTCAAAGATCCAAATATTCTTTCTGTAAAAACAGAAATACTTTATCCGGAATATAACGCACAGGTATTATAATTTCAAAACTTTGAATATATCTAAAAATGATAGGTTTGTTTTTTCTATTTTGTTATAATAAATACTCTTGCAGAAAGAATATTACACTGAAGATTCAGGGACACTTAGTATCAGTGAAGATCTGAATATTAACCAGATTCCGTGCCCTTTGGATTCAACATTGAGATATTTGGAGACTAGTAAGCAGTTATTTCAATTAAACCTAATTTGTCAATTGGATTTTTAGCATCTAGTTTATCATTGTTTTTTTATCCTCATGCCGAATATGAGGAACAAACAGCACAGGCAATAATAGAGGCGTTTCCAAAACTGCGTTCAAATTTTGGTGGCAATGGATATGTATGTACTTTCTTCAAGCTTCAATATATTTCGTCACATGATGCAAAACTCGTAAGAAAATATACATTTTTTTCAGGAACATTTTTATGACCCAACAACCGGTCAAGGGTTCCTGACTTTCAGGTTTAACACAGTAAGGAAAAGATTCTTTCTCCTAATTAAATATTCATAAAAATATTCATTCATGTCCATCATAAATTAAAGAAGACATTTTTCAACTCATTTGTAAACAGTCCGGTATTTACGTATATTAACAGAATGTCCTGCATGATCTTTGTGTTGTCCTATTCTTTGTGACTCGTCTATTAACGTTTAGAAATATAGAATTTTTGATTGTTTAAATAAATTACTCCTGCAACACCAAATGCAAATTTGTTGTGATTGTGAGAATTATTACAGATTACCTCTTGTAGCTTCGACTAGCAAGAGTCAATTCTCAATCAACAACAAAATAAAATATTTTTCAATAATTATGTTTTTTCTAGAGAGATCAAAGAGGGATTCGAAGAAAACAGTAGTTAGAAATCTTTCTTCTAAACGTCAGAGAAGAGAGTATAATCTACTTACTGAAAATGATAGTTGTGAAATTGAAAATTCCGATGTCAAAACTCTGAAATTTGAGGAAGAAAATACTGAAATAGAATATACCATTGATAAAGCTTTGAAAATCGAGAAAGAAATTATACGAGGTATGCCTAGATTCTTAATATGCATATCTCAAGTGAAACTATAAAATAAAACATTTCCATTTCATTTTGTTAAATTTTCAGATCAAGAGTACGTAGATATAGATGAAAATGATGATTTGGTTGTTAACGACAAACAATTGAACCTTAAGGAGCAGAAAATTCAGGAATCAAATCAAGAAACGGAAAACAAGTACAAATGCAAAAAGTGTGATCAAATCTTCAAGCGAAAAAGTCATTTAAAAACTCATACAAAATTTGATTGTGACGTCAAGCTGCAGTTCAAATGTATCTGCGGCAAACGATTCAAAAGAAGTAATGAGATGAATGCCCATATAGATCGCGTTCATCTGAAAAGAAACTCCAACAAAAAGAAGCCAAAAATTCAGGATTCCAAACACGAACCAAATAAGTTCAAATGCGAAAAGTGTTGTCGAACCTATAAACACGAAAACAAATTGTTATTTCATCAAGAATATGAATGCGGCATACCCCTATTTAGTTGTCATTTTTGCGGCAAACGATTTAAAGTGAAACAGCACATGGGTCGCCACGTAGATCTGGTACACCTCAAAACAAATTATCAGACATCGAAAAAAATGCGTTATTCCAACAAATTTGCTTGAAGTAATACTTGTCGAAGAGATTGAAATCGACATAAACGTTTAGAACATGCGGCCTCTCATAAACCACGTGGGTTCTTTAGGGGGAGGGGCGCGTTCGACGAAAGGCCACGCTGGTCCACATGGGGAATAAAAAATTGAGTTTACCTTATAACTTTTTATTTTATTTTTGTTTTACCATTCATCTGCTGCTGGTTTCCAACGCAGTCGAGTTTGGTCTAGATTTGCAGCTGCGGTTTTGCAGTGTTTTTTGTCCTTCATACGTTCCGAGTCTCTCTTGGATCAACCGGGAGAGGTGAGAAGGCCGGCGTTTCCGCGCTCTCCCACCCAGGGTAGGTGCCCGCATGTAAAATAGTTACGAGTCCGAGCCACGTGGTTTTGATGACAATGCTGGAGCAAACGTATTCCCTGTCATCAGTAACCTACATGAGTGGCTAATGTTGCCATTTTTTGATTCAGATTGTTAGAAAAGAATGAAAATTAAGTTTACCTTATAATTTTCAATTTTATTTTCGTTTTAAATTTTATCTGCTGCTGCTGGTTTCCAACGGAGTCGAGTTCGGGTTCGATTTGCAGCTGCGGTTTCGCGGTGTTTTTTGTCCTCCATAGGTTCCGAGTTTTCCCTGTATCAACCGGCAGAAGTGAGGAGGCCGGCTTTTGCGCGCTCTCCCACCCAGGGTAGGTGCCCTCATGTAGAATAGTTACGAGTCCGAGCCACGTGGTTTTGATGACAATGCTGGAGCGAATGTATTCTCTGTCATCAGTAACTTCCATGAGTGGCTTATGTCGCCATTTTTTATTCAGATTGGTAAAAAGAATAAAAATTGAGTTTATCTCATAATTTTCGGTTTCATTTTCGTTGTACAAGAAATAGGAAGAAACCACGTAGCACCCGGTAGGGAGGGGGCGTGGTTTATGGAAGCCCCCTTATTGAATGAATATTAAACTTTCCTTGTCGAAATATGTAATTTCAGAATATCCTTATCAACAAAACTTTGATCTTAAGAAAATTTTCCATACTCTAGTTAAAGGAATTCTTCTGTTCATTACATACCTAGTGTTTACAGGGGCGAATTAAAGCTTTACGGGCCCCGGATCTAAAATGAATATGGAGCCCAATTAAGGGCAGCAAAATGTGATCATGTTTTGAAAATAAATACAAAAGATGTTTTAATAATTTTTAATTATTTTCGCAAATATTTTTTCTTTGGTACTTGTATATTGAAAATTACCAATTATTATACAATCAAGAATATTTTTTTTCTCGATTTTGCTCTGGAAATAATAGATTTTTTTTATTCGGAAATTTCGCGTGGTCCTCCCAATGTTTGGATCTGAGACTGCAGCCTCTGCTAGCCCCTCCGTTAATCCGCCCCTGACTGCTAATGTGAAGTATACACTGATGAACCTAAAGAAATCTGTACTTTACTGTCGTAATTAGTATATAGGCAGCAGATACTTTTTCTATCTAATATCCGTGCGATATTCATGGATTTATGATCCTATACAAAAATAGATACTACTCGATCATAAATTATTGGAAGAATAAATGGAGTTCCTTTCCAAGTTGTAGACAGTCTGATGTAAAGAAATACATACAAATTATTCTACCTAATATTTGTGTCCATTCTATCTGGAAAATTTGTTTATGCTCTTTCACCACCTCTAAAACATTGTTGAGGAGGACCCACAGCTCAAGGTGGGTTCTGAACCACCAATATAGGAGATTGATAGGAGATTGATCTGCATGATTCTTGGTAGATCAAAAGTAGAGCTATTTGTATAAAAATTGAAGTATTTTGTTCAAACTCTGATTATTATGTTGAAAATGGAACTATTTGGTTGAAGATGTCTTTCTTGCTTGATACTGCAACAAGTTTTGTTTCAATTATAATATATTTTGTTAAACCTAAGTTATGACCTGAGTTTCCCTGCCCTGCTGAACGTTCCAAGGGGGATAGAGTCTATTGTTGAGAACAAGGAGTGCCGAATCTACTGGAACTACGTTTACTCGATAATGGTCCCTATCCAACACACAAAACTCGACATCGTGCTCCTCGACATACGTGATCGAAATATGTTCGTGATCGAATTCTCGGCCCCGGCTGACTTTAACATCAAAGGCAAGGACTACATGAAACTTTGAGAACCTGAAGGGCTCTGGAGGTACTTGACTCACGACTTATCTTGGTACTTCGAAGCTATTCCATAGTAGGAGGCGGGAATCGAACTCGCAGCCAGATGGAGTGGATCTAAATCTCATGCCTTAGCCCTCACGACCAACTGATCGCTCGTGTTCATTCTTTTTTTTTGCAGGAAAATTTCGAATCTTTTTCAGAAACTAAGAACGGAAAATCTACATGAAATAGTTCTCCAACCTCATTGCCCCAGATAATGTGTTTGCCAGAATCATCCGAAATCGCTATTTATAATTTTGACTAACAAGAGTTGTTTCTTGAAGGACGATTGAAGAAAATGTTTTTTAATTTGTGTGATTTTTTAAGGCAAATCAGAAAGAGATTTAGAGACAATAGTAGTAAGACCGACAGGGAAATATGAAGCTCTTCATTCCAAACACTAGAAGGAAGAGTATCTTTTAATCCTTAAAATTATACTTGTAACATTGAATACAGCTATGGCGAAACATAGGAATCACTGAAATTGAACATGAAGAATCAAAATGACATAAACGTTTAGAAAATGCAGCAGGAATTACACAATTTTTTGTAACAATTGCAGTTGTCAAACGAATCGTAAATTTACCTTTTCGTATCATACGATGGCAGAGCATCTTAACCGATAAAAATTCAAACCTTGAGAAATCCTTGTTTTGTAGTTTGAGGAATTCTTTTGTGTATAAGATACATACATAATAAAGTATAGTCAATAAATACTTTCTCTTAATTTATTGATTCCAAATTTACTCATTTATGGTATGTTTTTTATTTATTTTTCTCATTTTCGTGGAAATTTGAATCTCCTTCAAGAATATGGAACTGGAGATTCAAAATGAGATATTTTGTGAAACTGATGCAGAGGTGTCCAACGCGTGAGCAACGGTGTAAATAACTGTCAATCGTCAATCCCCTCTCTTGCCACCTTGAATGCGTGCATGCGGTGAGCGCGATGTGGAAAGGGGAAACGAGAAGAGAATTCTCGGAGAAGGAGGAGAAAGGAGAAGCGTGCCAGTTTTGCGTTGGACACCCCTGACACTGCCTTGTATAATATGAATTTAGGATTCATCAATAATTGTTATTCCTAAGTTTGACTACAAAGAGTTGCTACTCAATCGACAATTGCCGAAGATATTCTTCAATGTGTGTTATTTCTATTTTTCAGGAAAATTAGGCCACGGTTTGAAGACAACAGCAGTAGGATCGACAGGGAAATATGAAGCTCTCTTCTTCATGCCTCGCAGGGAAGAAAATGTTCTTCTACCTGAAAATGATGATTATGTAGTCGTATACAGTAATGACCAGGCTGTAGAGATCAAGGAAGAAATAATCGAAATTGAATATAGCGATGACGAAACCTTGGGAATCAAGAGGAAAATCATTCAAGGTATGACTGGATCCATGATTGTAATACACTTGAATCTCAAATTATGTGCCAGTACAATCTATGTTTACGTTGTATCACTCGCGAAAGAACTTCAAGGCCATTCGATATCCAAGCTCAAAACCGGATTCCTTTAAAGATTCAGTGTACAAGAACTGAAACTATGGAATACAGAATTGAATATAACAATTTGTCAAATTTTCAGATAAGAAGACCATGGGGCGTGAACCTTCTAAGAAATACGAACTTAAATTTCATACCCTAGATACAAGACGAGCTGATAACTTGACTCTTGAAAATAAACTTTGGACCCAGAAGAAACAGGGAATCAACGAATCAAAACAAGATCAGGAAAAGAAGTACAAATGCGAAAAGTGTGCTAAGACCTATAAACAGCATGCAAGTTTGTACAATCATCAGAAATTCGTATGTGGCGTCATGCCGCAGTTTGAATGTCACTTCTGCAACAAACGATTTAAACAGAAAGCTCATATGAATACCCATATAAATTTTGTACATCTAAAAACAGACCCACAGACATCAAATCAGAGGTACTATTGCGATAAATGTCATCGAAGTTACAAATGGATAACTACTCTGAATCATCATAAACGTTCAGAACACGCAGCGATCAAACCACTTTTTATTTGCGACTTATGCAGTTACAAAACAAATGTTAAAGTTGCCTTGACAAAACATATGACTACAAAACATCTTAACTAAGAAACGTTAAGTCTTTTAAGGAAATTGATTAAATTATAGTTATAAGCTCTATTGTGCATAAGATATCTTTTACTACTACTGTATAATGTTCACTGATATTATTTTAAATGTATTATGTTCTCTTATAATAAATGTTATTTAATTCCTTTTGAATTTATCTAGTATTTGAAAATATTCTGAAATTGTATTGCATGATCTATATGGTTTTTCTTTTCTCCATTCTTATAATTTATAATTGAAGGCCCAGATACAATAAACGCCTTAGCGCTTGAACTCGCGGAGAAGTATTGTCCGAGAGGCAAATTTTTGGAATTGTTTCAATTCGAGTTCGGAAAAACCGTACTGGTAGAGAATTTCATTGGGCACATTTATTGTGTAAAATCCTGTTGAAGAAATAACGACGGACTGACGTTGATGCAGGCGGTTGATACTAGAAACACTCAAAACTAGAGGGAACCTATGAAGGACACAAAACACCGCGAAACCGCAGCTGCAAATCGAATCCAAACTCGATGAAGGTTCTTTCGCTTCCTATTCATTCAAAATTTTTATAACTTCCACTGACAAAAACGTTCCTGAAATAGAATCAGGAATAGAATTGTTACATTTTCAGTTAAAGAAATTATTTCTCATACCAGAAAAAAATGGATTTCCAATAAACTTGTCAGTCTTAACCAAAGAGGTAAATTCCTAACAGAAACCAATCATTTTTTACACTTGAGTTTCAGGATAATTGGGAAAAACGCAAATGATGCTTTTGCAAAATACTGACCTTTGTAGAGTTCTCAGCAGGATTGTTTGTTGATCAATGAAACGTTCAAACTTCTTTGTTTGTACAAGAAAAAAGAACCTTTTCATGTCGCATGTATCATCAAATTTTTTTACAATTTTCCACCAGCTTACGTACATTCAAAATCCTTCATAATTATTAGTACAACAAAGCTTGAATCGCAAAAGTGAACCATTTTTACTTCTTTTACGAAACAATAATTATATATAAAAAATCGTATAAATAGTGCAATTTTTGCGACTCAAACTTTGTTGTACAGCCAAAAATGATAACATACCAAATGTGTAAAAATTGGTTGAAACTTTTGCGAAATGCAAGATGCTGCATTTGCGTGGAACCTATAGGTCGTCAACGATGCTCTTAAGAATTTTGTTATATGTTTCACCTTCGAGTTCAAATAAATAAGCTGTAAACAGGCGTCGCACAGTGAACCGGCAGGCTGATTTTTTGGCCAAAACTCCCAAAATCGAAAGTTACCTTACGAGCTGAAGCTCTATTTATTTGTCAATAAATAACATCAGAGCTTTGAAATCCAAAACATCAGGTGTTTACATTGAACACCTGGCGCATGGTGAAGTTCAAAACTGCCATTCATCGAGACCCGCACGAGACTATACACCTGCACGCTTTCGAGCGCCGAACAAAAAGTGGTGTAGTTTTCGTAATTTTCGATTAAAAAAATCCAACCAAAATGGATAATGTTCCGAAAAGTATGTGCCTCACAAAAATATTTTACAACAACCATTTTTTTTATATTTTTAGCCATAATATTAATGATGAAATACCAGTGCTTCATTTTCCTCTTCTTTTCAAATTGTATTTCTTCTCATAGAGAATTATTTCTTATCCTACGAGATCATGCGGAGATTCCAACGTTCCCTTGTGTATAAAATTATACAGATTGTAAAAACTTTGGCATCATCTACCCATGTCTACCCTATTCGTCGAAAATACGCATTCTGTGAAGCCGATCGCTGCTAATCATATATCACATTTGGGGGAGTTAGCGTCGTGAGTTCTTTTCGACAAAAATTTTCGCCATTTTTGGTCCGCAATTTCAAACTTTGCAATTCTGATTTCATTATTGGAATCAGTGACCCAAACTTTGGTAATATGAATTTCAGCAAAATTGCAACACTTCACAAAAAAATGTCCGCCATTTCGGGTTTTCCATTCCGAATTTCGCAATTCTGATTTCGTTTTCGGAATCAGCGACCCGAAAAACTTCGATACTATGAATTTCAGCAAATCGTAACACTTTTCACAAAAAATGGACGCCATTTTGTGTCCGCCATTTAGAATTTTGCAATTCTTATTTCATTTTCGGAATCAGCGACCCAAAAAAGCTCAACAGTATAAATTTCATCAAAACCTTACTATTTTTGTTTGAGTTCTTGAGTTTTTACCAGAAAATCGGGTCGACAGACCAGTGTGCGTCGTTGAAATTGGAACCGGTTTGTTATGTCAATGCTAGTCTGTGAGAGTATATTAGGATCTTTGACGCTTCTCTTTCATGTCGCATTAACAAGGCAATTTTTTCAAAATTTTCCACCAGATTATGTACATTCAAAATCCTCCATAATTATTAGTAAAACAAAGCTTGAATCGCAGAAATTGGACTATTTCTACTTTTATTACGAAACGATAATAAAATATCAAAAATCGTAAAAATAGTACAATTTTTTCCGATCCAAACTTTGTCGTACAACTAATAACAATAACGTCATTTGTGTAAAAATTGGTCGTAAATTTTGCGAAATGCAAGAAGCGTTTGCGTCAAATTTATATGGCGTGAAAGATGCTCGTACAAATTTTAACCGGTGTCATATATCTCTCCCTAGACTCCTGATGCTAGCGCATCGATAGGGCAAGGTATCATATGTCAATGCAAGGGAGAGTATACTAGGATCTTCGACGCCTCTCTTTTATGTCTCAAAAGGTCGTAAACGATGCTCGTGAAAATTCCAAACGGTGTCATATTCTAAATTCAATAACGCTTTTCAACGTCATAGTAGCAAAACACTTTTTGTAGATTAGGTCTATACCTACAAAATCTCTCGTCCCTCGTATAAGGAACTTCGTTCCAAAAAAAAGTACAAATGCGGGAACTGTGCTCGAACCTATCAACAGAAAAGGCTCACATGAATACTCAAAACGACATAAACGTTTCGAACATGCAGCAGTGATTCCACATTCTTTGCGACATTTGCAGTTGTCAAACTTATTGTGAAGTTACCTTGTCATATCATATGATGTCAGAGCATCTTAACTAATAAAAACTTGAACCTTAAGAAGTTTGTTATTTTATAGTTAGAGAAACTCTTTTATGTATAAGATACAAACTATATGCAAAAATTTTGTAGCGACCTAATAAAGTATGGGCATTAGATACTTTCATTACATTTATTGTAATCACATATACTTATTTATGATACCCCATGACAAAAGTTATTATACTGAATCATCAATAGAATGAACGTCTTTTATTCCTTCCTAAACTGTAAAACAGTCTAGTATTTACAAATATTGACAAACTGTGCTGCACGTAGTTTGTGTTTCTCTTTTTTCTCTTTCTATTTTGATGGTAATTCAAATTTCCATCAAGAATATGGAACTCAAGATTCAAAATGAGATATATAAAAAAACCAGTGTCTTGTATAATGTGATTGTGCGAATCATCAGTAATTGCTATATCTAACTTTGACCACCAAGAGTTGATGCTCAATTAACAATTGATGAAGATTATCTTTAACATTTTTTTATTCTTATTTTTCAGGAAAATTAGGAAGTTTATCAAAGACAACAGCAGTGGGGTCGACAGGAAAATATGAAGCTCTCTTCTTCATACCCCACAGAGAAGAAAATGATGATTGCGTAGTCGGATATAGAAATGACGAAACCTTGGAGATCAAGGAAGAAATAATCGAAATTGAATACAGCGATGACGAAACCTTGGGAATCAAGGGAAAGACCATCCAAGGTATGACTAGATTTGTAGATAAAATACACTGGAATCTAAAAAAGAGTCACCTTGAAGGGTTAAGAGAGAGTCACTCCTCATGCCCGATTCTTAGTCAGTACAATTCATGTTTACGTTGCGGTGCTCGCGGAAGAAGTTCAAGGCCGTTTGATACCCAAGCTCAAAACCTGATTTTTTTTCAAGATTCCAGTGTGTAGAACTAAAACTATGAAATACAAAATCTAAAATTCAAGTTTGTCCAATTTTCAGACAAGAAGTCCATGGCGCGTGAACCTTATAAGAGATACGAATCAAAATTCCATACCACAGATACAAGAGGAGCTTATAACTTGGCTCCTGAAAACAAGCTGCAGACCCAAAAGAAGCAAGGAATTTTCGAATCAAGACAAGATCAGGAAAATAAGTACAAATGCGAAAAGTGTGCCAAAACCTTTAAATTAAATGCAAGTTTGTACAAACATCAAAAATTTGTATGCGGTGTTATGCCGCAGTTTCAGTGTCAATTCTGCAACAAACGTTTCAAACAGAAAGCTCATATGAATACTCATATAAATTACGTTCATCTAAAAACAGAATCACAGACATCAAAACAGAGGCACTATTGCGATAAATGCCATCGGAGTTACCAATGGATAACTACGCTGAATCGACATAAACGTTCAGAACACGCAGCAGTCAAGCCACAATTTATTTGTGACCTATGTAGTTACAGAACAAATCTTAAAGTTGCTTTGACAAAACATATGACCAAAAAACATCTTAAATAACGAAACTTTAATTCTATTAACAAAATTTATCAAACTACAATTATTCACTCTTTTGCGGATTAGATATATTACTTTTTATGTGACGCGTTCCGGAGAAAGGGACCTAAGAGCGAAAACGCTGATTTTAGAAGGGAAGGGAAAGAACAGGCAAGAGCTGGACAGGCTTCAACTGGAACGGCTCTCTTCAAATTGTAATAGCTCAAAAAATACTCCACAAAAAAATTTTCTGTTTACGAATAATTAAAAAGAAACCCTTAATTAATATAGAGCGGCCATAATCCTGAAATCGATTTTTTTGCTCTTAGGTCCCTTTCTTCGGAGCGCGTTACATATTATAATGTACACTGATATTATTAGAAAAATGTATTCTTTTTCCGTCATAATAGATTATTTGGGCATAAGGTTGTTTCTTTTATTCACACATTCTTAAGCATTATTTGATTCCTTTTGAAGTTATCTCGTATTTGCAACTTTTTAAAAATTTACGGCATGATGTCTTTCGGTTTGTTTGTCCATCCGTAAACAGGATGACCCTCGAAAAACCAAACGGATCAACTAGGTCTATAGGACACGTGTAGAGGGTCCCAAAAGAAGGATGAATTTGTTCACCAGCCTCGTTTGATTTAAGGTTATAGTTTTACCCATCGAAAACGCTATGGAAAATCCAAATGTTATCTTGGACGCCAAGCGACTTCTTCTTAATTCATAATGTGTCCCCTAAGGGTTTACATAACCCTTATTATTTCCTAATATATACATATATACATATAAAACTCTTATCCTGACGCATAACGCACCGTGAATGGGTGCCTGAAAGACTACGAGCGAGCGGGTGAACGACGAGCGATTCAGTGTTCGAGTGTTTGAGCGTTTTCAGCGATTTGGGCCTACGAGCGATAGAGAATGAGCGCAGCCTCATCTTATTCTACTCGATATCTACTTATTCTTCCTGCACAATTTTATCTACCTTATTTTTCTTCACGGCCTCCGTTTCCTTTTTCTTAAACTTCTCTTCCACCTTAACCTTTCCCTTTATACAATTATTCTTTCATTGTATCTCATTCGCTGCTCCAGCTCCCTCCCATTCCCTAATCAACTCCTCCCCCTATCCTTCCTCCCCAGAATCCTTAACACGTTCTCTTGGCAGCTTTCTTCATCATCCATTCCTCTCACATATCCCTTCCATACACATTCCCATATTCTTTATAACATTCACATATTCTGTACTTTCTTCTCTCCTTTTCTTCCAAACACATCGCTTCTCTGACCTCGTTGCCCAATCCGAATCTTGCTATTCTTGTCCATCTCTTCCCTCCCCACCCCTTTTCCAAATACTTTGGTAGTCCTTCCTTTTTTACTACCTTATACCATTTATTGTATTTTGATTCATTATTCCTTCCCCATCTTTGTATCTAATGACTTTCCTTATCTTTCTCTTCTAATTCTCCAAAATGTATTTCGATTCCCTCTATGTTCTATATCTCTATCTTCTGATATGTCTATCTGTAAGGAGCTCCCTCCTTTACTCTTCCCGTTTCGTTAACTCGATCGCCCTCCGCCTTTTTTCTTCCACCTCCTTCAGACATTTTCTCGCTAACTCTCCACCTTTCCCTTCCTTAGCTTTTCTTCAAATTTTTATGCCCCCTTCCCTGCTCTAAAACACAATCTTTCCCTTTGCGTTTCCTCTCTGACCATGTATGCAGATGTCCTCCAATCCGCTCCTAGCGTCCATCTCACATACCGTTCCTGCAACCTTTTCATCTCTTCCCTCTCCTCCTATCCCTATATTTCTACTCAATATCCTAAAACCGGCCATGCAAGGGTATCAAACAACCACATTCTTCTTATCCAATCTCTCTTGAATCTCCTTTTTTCTATACCCCATACCTGTTTCATTACCCCTGCCGCTTTTTCTATTCTTTTTCTTATATGTACCTTATGATCTCCATTTGGTTGCAGGATGTATCCCAAATATTTGAAATCCTTTACTTCTTCTATCTTCACTCCCTTCCATCTCCCAGTCCATACTTTTTTCCTTTCCCCTCTTTTTCTGAACCTCATTATCTTCGTCTTTCCTACATTAAATTTGAATTTCTTTTTATCTCAGTATTTCTCCAACCCTGTAATTAGCCTCGCCATTCCGTCTTCATCTTTTTCCATCATTACTGTATCATCTGCGTATGCTAATGTATCTATGTTTATTTTTCCTATCTCAGCACCTTCCCATCCTTTCCTGTTCATTCTTCCTTCAAAGTCTGAAATTAAGATGTTGAATTAGAGTGGGCTCAGAAGACACCCTTGCCTTACTCCTATCACCAACCAGAAACTATCGCCTACTTGATCGGCTACTTGCACTCTGCTTATTGTCTCACGAAAGATTTCCGGTACTCTCTTTATCAGACCTTCCCTTATACCTTTTTTCATTATAACCTTTTCCAACTCTTCCCGGTTCAGAGAATCGAACGCCACTTTTAGGTCTACGAACATCGCTGTCATACCTCCATTTTCCTTTTTAGTCCTCCTATTTATTATATAATTTACTACATATATGTTGTCCATCACCTCATTCATTTTCTCAACCCCGTCTGATTTGGTGGCACTATTTCTTTTTCCTCAACTTCTCTTTTTAATCTCTTCGATGATACCTTCACATATAACTTGTACAATGTTGGCATTAGTCTAACTCCCCTTTAAGGCTCAACCTCCTCTCCTTTGCCTTTTTTCATTATCGGTATCACTACCCCTTCCTTCCATATATCTAGCCAACCTTCTCCTCTTCATACCCTTTTGCACATTATCCATGCCCATTCCTCTAGCTCGTTCCTCTCATATTTCTATACTTCAATTGGAATTTCATCCAGACCTTATCCTTACCGCCACGTCGTTGTTCTACTAGGGTCTGTAAGTTTTCTAATAAATTGTGACTTTTTTCAATCGTGACCTTTTTCACTGTGTTCTCCCTTCCTTCTCAGAATCCAGAGCCTTCTTTTCCTTCCTCGATATCACTCCCGTAGTACCTGACGCCCAACGTGGGGCGCCAGGTATAGCTGGAGTGCCTACCAGGGAGGAAATTGGGATTTGGTTGCTGAGAAATACAGGTGAACACAATAAAAAGAGGCGACTAAAATAATGGACCAATTTATTGTCACTTACACAGGAGAAGTCAATAGGTAGTGGATGCTAGACGAGTCAGGACCTGGGGAGCCCTGATCTGGAGAAAATCCACTGTCGAGGACGACGGCTGGCGAGGAGTTGGTGGCGTTGAG
>WSXT02130041.1:0-10727 GCA_011762715.2 Neuroterus valhalla
CAAACTTTGATCGAGTGCGCAGCACGAGACACGCGATGAGAATGTAGTCGTTAAAGCCGGAGAAGCTTTAACAAAAGGGAATTGTATTTGCTTTTAAAAGTACTGCTTCTTAATCGGACTGTTGGTTTGTTAATCAATAATTATTGATTTTATTTTGCAATTTTTTGAGAAATAGGAAGGGTTGAAAAATTGAGAATTCGAGTGAAGACTATTTTTTGAAAATGCACAACTCCTGTTCTATTTAGGCTAGAGACATTTTCTTTTTTTTCATTTGAAAGATAAAGGAACGAGCTTTGATATAAGGATCATCTCAAAAATATTTTCAACAAATTGAAATTGTTATCAACAATTGAAGTTTCAAAATCGATTTTCAACTAGTTTTACCCCCATGAATTAGGTTCTTAGTATTTTTATCGTATTCCACGTCAAATTCCTGATCGAAAACAATTTATTTCAAAATAGCGATTTTATTACTACTATCGGAAAAAATTTAATGTATCTAGTGGTGTCGAGTGCGGTACCTCACACCGGCGCGCGTATCACATTGCACGGCCGATTTTCTTCTTTAATATTGTTCTTCTCTCAAATATGAATGATTATTATATATTTTCAATTAAATTATCTCATTTCCTGGACAAGATAACCTTATTAAAATTTAGGAAATAAATAAATAATAAGAAGGGAAAGAAAAACATCATTATTGAAAATTTACATTGCTTCATACAAGGAAAATTTCTTCGCTTACAATTCTTGAAGAGAAACTGGAATCATACAATGATGTTTTAAGGTACCCTTTATCGTTATATAGATTTTTGGAAGCGTGATGACAATCGCTTTTCTTCGTCTTTGTACTCAGCATTTGTTGAATAACGACATGCTATGTTTGATAGAGCTTCCGTCGCCCAGGTGAATCATTCTCTAGGTGTACGAATAGGATTATTTACTTTTTGCAGACTAGCTCCAGCAGCAAGTCTTTTGAGAGTTCCACCAATTCCGTCACATGGTCCTTTTCCATGCGAAGTAGGGAGAAACTGCCACTCAGCTGCTTCTTTAAAACCTTCTTCGTGATGAGTGAGAATGATAAAATTGTATTTGTTCTTGTATTGCCCACTGGCACCATCGGAAAAATATATTATTTTGTTAATACACTGTAAATTATATCTTATGTAGTCTACTGAGTGTCTTTGAAAGAGATGAACAGCAATAGTCTCGTGGCGTAAACATTCGGACATAGGGAAAATTTTGAGTTTCAATTCATTGTCATCATTTTTGTAATATATTGAAAATAGATGTATTGTCGTTTGATCATTATTCCAGTGAATACCTTGAACGGAATTTTGAATTATGAAAGCATAACTCTCAGAAAAATCACAAATAACAATACATTCCTTTTTCATTATTTTACTCTTTTGCATTTGAAAATTCTCCTTGTTCATTTGTTAAATATGAACGTAGTCATAATTTAGGTAAACCGTTACTTAAAGTTTGTAAGAATTCGTCGACAGTAGGTATTAGCAGCTGAGTGTCACTCTTTTCCTACTTCACATGGAAAAGGACCATGTGATGGAATTCATGGCACTCTAAAAAGACTTGCTGCTAGAGCTAGTATGTAAAGAGTAAATAATCCTATTCGTACATATAGAGAATATTATTTACCTGCGCGAGACAAGCTCTACCAAACGTAATATGTCGTTATTCGATAAATGCTGAGTACGAAGAAGAAGAAAAGCGATCGTCATCACGCTTCCAAAAAGCTATAACGATAAAGGGGACCTTAAAATATCATTGTATGATTCCAGTTTCTCTTCAAGAATTGAAAGCAAAGAAATTGTATGAAAAGAAAAATATTGTAAAAATTTGTAAATTAGAAATGCTAAAATTCGAGGAATATAAAAACTGTATAACATAAAACTGAAAGAAGTACTTATTCACTAAGTCAACCTACCAAAATTCTAATAAAGCAATGTACATTTTCAATAATGACGTTTTTCTTTTCCTTCTCATCATTTATTTATTTCTTCAATTTTTATTGCAGTTATTTTGTCTAAGAAATAAGATCATTTAATTGGAAATATAAAAAAATCATTCATATTCAAGAGAAAAACGATATCGAAGAAGAAAATCGGCCGTGCAATGTGATACGCGCGCCGATGTGAGGTACCGCGCTCGACATCACTAGATACATTAAATTTTTTCCGATAGTAGTAATAAAATCGCCATTTTGAAATAAATCGTTTTCGTTCGGAAGTTTGACGTAGAATGCGATAAAAATACTAAGAACCTAATTCACGGGGGACAAACTAGTTGAAAATCGATTTTAAAATTTCAATTGTTGATAAAAATTTCAATTTGTTGAAAATATTTTCGGGATGATCCTTCTATCAAAGCTCGTTCTTTTACCTTTCAAATAAAAAAAAAGAAAATGTCTCCAGCTCAAATAATGCAGGACTTATGCATTTTTGAAAAATATTCTGCACTCAAATACGTATATTCTCTTTTTCAATCAAAAACCCGTAGAAAGAGTTTTAGCTCAATCAAAAATGGGTCGGTCAACTTCCGTCCAAATCTGTACGATTTGTAAAAGAATGTCCCATATAGCAAACTTCATGGTCGTTAAAAATCTCATAGATATTCTATTTACTCCTTCGAATAAGAATTTAACGGGACTTTTTTGGAATTTAAACATTATTTTCCATTCGCCTTGAATTCTTCTGAATTTCTTTTGAATTCTTATGCATTTCGTCGACTTATTCTTAATCTCATTGAAGCTTTGTAGATTTATTCCGAATTTGCTGAAATCAGTTAAATATTCTGGACTGTCCTCAATGATTTTATTATTATTTGAACATCTTCCAAGTTTGCACTGGATTCTTGTAATTTAATTTTATTCTTTTCAATTCGATGGATTCTGCATGGATTCTCGTTTAATTCATTGTAAAGCAATTTCAACTAACCTTGAATTCTCAAGCATCACATAACATTTGTTCTAATTCTCTCGAATTTTCCCGAACATACTCCAAGCTTTAAGATGTTAATGCATCAGGAATATTTTTACATGCATTCCATGTATTTTTTATTATTTTAATAATTTCCCCTAATTTTCATAAATTTTATAGAACTTTTTTTATTCTAGTTGAATCCCTCTCAATTCACTCGACCTCTGTTTCATTTATTACAAGAATACAGGAGTACAAGATAATTCGCTTGGATTCGAAATCCAACTGTTTCGGTGTACACGGAAAAGGAAATGGTACGTCTGCACGCTCCACGCTGAGCCGTTCATCTGCTCTGATGCGTGCACGCCTGAATGCCTATTGTGAGCAGCAAGACGGCGCTAGTCTTGTCTGAATGCGCGCCAAACTCTTCCGGCGGATAATCCGCCGAGCTCTCGGACCGTCTTCAAACCGTCGTCTCCCTCGGAGTCCAAGGGCTCGGGTTCGGCGGATTATCCGACGATCACTAGAGCACGTGAACGAACGAGTTAACTTGCCGCGCTACACGTCGAGAAAACGGGCATTCAGGCGTCCACGCATCAGAGCAGACCACCGTCTCAGTGAGGAGCGCGCAGACGCCCTATTTTCCTTTCCGTGTACATTTGTCGTTCTTGATAAAAACATTTGCCCTACAGGATTAAAAAATCCACTATCTCTCAAGGAATAAGTCCTGATAAAATCAAATTTTGCAGAATTTTTCTTATTTGCTCTAAATTTGTTCGAATTCTATTCAATTCAATGTTTTTCTTCTTTTTTGAATCTGAAATCCCCATCATTTATGATGGAAGGTGTTAGTTTAATTTAAATTTGGATCTTTCCAGTTTTCGTTAATTCTCGACGTTTTGAGTCTCTTCATTGGGAAAAAAAAGTTTTCACGATCATAGGAATTTTCTGATTCGAATTTCCTTCTTGACACTGTTTTCTGGTCCAAAATGCAAGTAAAGTTCCTTAGCCAGACTTCAACCGCAGAAATCTATGCTTTGGGCCATAAAAAATATAATTCCAAATTTATAGTCAAACAATTCAAGATACGATGATATGGTCCGCCAGCAAACTTTCTTGCCACAGGAACAGTGCCGTAGCGAGGATCTTGGGGGCCCTCGTGCAAGATTTACTAAGAGTTTACATCAAGGATCTTTTCTAGCTAATACTTTAGAATGGTTTCTGAAAAAAAAAATCTTCTGGGGCCCCTCAGAGCCGGGGGCCTTGGTGCGCCGCACCGACTGCACATGCCTAGTCACGGCGCTGCTCAGAAAGACCTACAAAACTGCACGCAACGTTTTTTTTCGTAGGACCCATCGTTTGGCGGGAAACTTTGAATTCTTACATTTTTATCATCATTAAAAATAAAATTTTCATTCGCCAAGAAACCACGCTAGATACAATAAATGGACAGGAAACATCATTATGAGTCTCAGAAAGTTCTAGGAAAATTCTGTTGAAATTTTTTCTATTAAAGGTAATGGTTTTTATTCCAAACGTGGAAATTGCCATAACTGTTCTGCCATTTCTCAACATACAGATTTCGGTTTTTCATAGGAATAAATTCGTAATGTCTCGATTGTAGCCCTATATAGTTTTTTCTATTAATACCAATTAATACCAAAAAATTAGTAATAATTTTTAAATAAATTTATTGAACAATTTACAATGCGGCCATTTTTAATTGGAACACTATATTTTTTAGTATGAAATCAACTTAAATTTTTAAGCAAGGTCTCTCTATGGTTAAGACGACATGATTTTAGCGTTAAACTAGATCGTTTGAGAGTGGAAAGAATCTGCTTTTAAAGTATCTTACACTAACGTTCAGAGGACCGACTTTATCGTTGAAAGGGAATTTCGGAGAGTGTAGAATAAGCTTCAAAGTCGTATGCAAAACCAAGAAACAAGTGATAATCACAGAAACTCCATTTTTTTCTCATGTTATGGGACAACATATCACAGCAAATATTCATTGGTTATAAACATATAATTGATTGTGTTGATTGTTGTTGATTACTAATTGTTTGACATTAATAAAGAAAAAACTATGTAGGACTACAGGCAAGATGTGAAGAATTCATTCCTCTAAAATAACAAAATCTGTATGTTGAAAAATGGCAGAGAAGTGAATTTGTTCATTTAATTTGTTCAAACAAATAGAAGTGAATGTTTTTTATACACAAGAATCATATCAAGAGGTATCCTTAACATAACGGAAGTTGATTGAAAGAAAAACGAATTATTCCTTATACTAAAAAAAGACAATATTATGCATTTGCGAAATCATTTTTTTTAACCAAATAACTATTATTGCCTGAAATCAAAGAATCGCAAAGAAAAGCTATACGCAACATATTTATTGTCCCTTTTTGGTGAAAAAACGGGACAAATCTATCTGACAATGACAAATTTATGCATTTGTTTATAAGCTTTCTTGAAGTAATCGACAAACTGTATCTATTCTTTTAAAAGTTGTATCAAAATTTTATTTTTTCCATATTTCTACATCAAAAACAAATTTTGAAGTAGCTTTCTATCATTTTTACTAGAAACACAACTCCTTTGAATAATGGGTCAATAACACTGTTCAATAATTTTTAAAACATTTCAACTTTCTTTTTTCTCCTTCATTTTCGCTAATCAATAAAAAAGATACAAAGTACCCTTTTCAAAATATACTCAAAAAATATAAAATTTGAATTTTGGTCTCACAGGAAATAATGAAAAATAGAAAGATTCATTTTTTGGTCAAACTATGTAAGGTACGGAAAAATATAACAGAACCAAAATTGTGCACCGAAAAAAGATCTAGTAAAATTAACTTTTTGAGAGGACAAGTAGTTTTTCCTTCATTCATGAAGAACCATATTAAAAATTAAAAAATTGAATTTTTGCACAACTGACACAAACCTTGGAAAAAACAAATGAACACAAGTTCTTCACTAGAAAAATATTTTAAATGTGTTATCAATTTTTTTTAACATGATACGTCGTTTTCATTTCGATCAGGAACAATAACTATCGAAATGAAATAATGAAATTTTTGAAAGAAGACTATGTTCTAACCAAACCTTTTCTACAAAAAAAAAACCAAAAAAAAAGGAGAGATAAATTTTTTGACTCAAAAGGTAGATTTTCAATAAAATAGAAGAATATTCAATCAAAAAAATTGATTTCTCGCAGAATGATTTTTACAATCGAAATACTTCAATTTTCACCTAAATTAGATTTTCTGTTCAGCCACTTGAGGGAGTTTTATTCAAATTGTTAAATTTTCAAGCATAAAAAAAGTGTAGTTTCTGAGAAAAGGCTTGCATTTTCAATCCAAAAATATGTTTTTACAACGAGCGAGCAGTTCAATTCCCAGCCCAAAACTGAGAATTTCCAACAAAATTGTCAAATTTCTCTTTGGAAACTTTATGCTCCAACCAAAAAATGTTTCACAAAAAGAAGAAAATTTCACCAAAAGAAAGGAATCTCCAAACTCAGAAGGTAAATTTTCAAGAAAATAGGTAATTTTCCAACCAAAGGGAGATATTTTAAACTCAAGTGATGAACGTTGAATTAGGAACATTGATTTTCAAGAAGATAATTCAATTTCCAATCAGAATAGTTCAATTTACACCTAAAAAATGATCTTCTATCCAGTCAGTTGAGAAAAATTCAACCAAATTTTTATTTACAAGCAAAAAAAGTGCCTGCAAAACAGTTGCATTTTTGACAAAAAAATATAAATTTCCAACGGCCAAACAGTTAAATTTTGAGCCGAAAAATTATATTTCGCAACAAAATAATGCAATCCTTCCACCGAAAAGATCACTTTTCAACTAAATATTTTTTAGAAACAAAAAAAGAAAATTTCCACTAGAAGAGATGAATTTTCGAACCTGAAAGGTAAATTTTAAACCAAGAAAATTGATCTTTAAGAAAGTTATTCAATTATCAATCAAAAGAACTCAATTTCCACCTTAAAAAAGATTTTCTATTCAGTCAATTAAGGAAGTTTCAACCAAATTGTTAAATTTTCAAGCAAAAAAAAAGTTAGTTGCATATTTGTTCCAAAATTATGAATTACCAACGACCAAACAGTTGAATTCCCAACCCAAAAATGATATTATTCAAGAAAATAGTTGAATTCTCCCCCAAAAAAATATTATATTCTATCCAAGCATTTTTTTAAATAAGAAGAGAAAATTCCACCAGAAGAGATGAATTTTTGAACTCAAAAAGTGAATATTCAACAAAATTGGTGAATTTTCAACCAAGAAAACGTCTTTTTAAGAAAATCATTCAATTTTCAATAAAAAAAAAGTTTCTACGAAACATTTGCATTTTCAATGCAAAAATATAATTTTCCAACGACCAAACAGTGAATTCCCGACCCATAAATGATAATTTGCAACAAAATAGTTAAATTCTTCCCCAAAGAATATTATATTCCAACCAAGAATTTTTTACAAATAAGAAAAGAAAATTCCACCAGAAGAGAGGGATTTTCGAACTCAAAAGGTCCATTTCCAACAAAAGAGGTTTCAACCAAGAGAACATGTTTTCAAGAAAACCATTCAATTTTCAATTTGAAAAAAAGGTTCTACGAAACCGTTGCATTTTTTATCCAAAAACATAATTTTCGAACGACAAAACAGTTGAATTCCTAACCCAGAAATGATCATTTCCAACAAAAAAGTTCATTTCTACCCTAAAAAAATTATATTTCAACCAAGCATTTTCGACAAATAAGAAAAGAAAATTTCCACTAGAAGAGATAAATTTTCGAAATGAAAAGGTAAATCTTAAGCAAAAGAGAGTAATTTTCAACCAAATAGAGTAATTTTCAACCGAAATGATGAATGTTCAAAGAAGAAAATTAATTTTCAAGGAATGGACTCACTTTTCAATCGAAGTAGTTCAATTTCCACCCAAATTGAATTTGAAAAAAGAAGTTTTTACGAAACAAATGCATATACAGCGCAAAAATGAGAATTTTTTGGAAAATAATTTAATTCTCATTTGAAAAAGATCATGTCTCAACCAAACAATTTCCACAAAAAAAAAAAAAAAATTTCCACTGGAAGAGATGAATTTTCAAACTCGACGGTAAATTTCCAACAAGATAGGTGAATTTTTACTCAAAGGGAGTGATTGTCAATTGAAATGATGATTGTTTAATCAAGAAAATTGATTTTCAAGGAAGTAATTCAAATTCAAATCAAAATAGTTAAGTTCCCGCCAAAAACAGATTTTCTATTCAGCCAGTCGAGGAAATTTGAACCAACTTGTTCAATATTCACGCAAGAAAAAAAGTTAATTTTCTGAAAGAATAGTTTACTTGGATTCTAGAAATACGAGATCTGCACCAAAAAGGTGATTACTAAATAAAATTGTCGAAATTGGCAACAAAATGAATAGATTTTTAACCAATCAATTTTTTCAAATTCAGAATTATGAAATTTCGCACTTGGCAAAATCGAAAATGAAATTATTCTTCTGTGCAAGAAAATGTTTGATGAAAAAAAAGAAAGTTTTAATGAATGTTTCAAACTTTTTATTTCCTTACCAAACATGACGCTTCTAGACCAAATGATTGCACAAAGAACAGAGGTATGAACAATATATGGAAAATCATTTTGAACCAGATTTTCGTTCGTGTTTGACCAGGAACTTAGATTTCTGAACTGGGAATGAAAAACTGAATGCTCGTTTTATATGGTAAGTTACAATGCATGGGAAATTAGTTCCAATCAGTTCGAATTAGTTTCAATTAGTTTCAAGTAATTTCGATTAGCAAACAATACATTCACACATCACAGTTGTCCTTCTATCCCAATGGAAAAGATTTCAATCGATTTTTTGGTCAGAGCAAGCGACAAATATTTTGTAAAATTGATAAGTGGATAGTTGAATTTCGAGGAATTTTACGACAACTATTATATTTTTTCATTGAGCAGATGATGATTAAAAGGCAGAATCCTCCAAATATAGTATTTTTATCAAAATGTACCACCTTCACGCACACATCTTACACATCTTTTTCTTGCAAAAAAAAAACATGTTTCATTCAGAAATCACATTCTTACCGACAGATCTGGAAATCACCAAAAACTCTTAGGAAGAAATACTAAATAATACTAAAAATACTAAAATACTTCTAGTAATTATAAATTCTAAATAATTCTAGTGAAAAGACTGTGATAAAGGAATTCTGATAAGGGACTGTACTTTGATCACGTAACGGATTAGCGCACCTCTCCAAGACCCCCCTCCCCTCCCTGGATGTAACAAACCATGAAAAAATGTTGTTCTCCCTTTTCCCCTTTATTGTACGTGATTTTTTCCCAACAATTTTTGCCAACCTGACCATTTGGTTAAATGTTGAAACCTCTTGTTGGAAAATTGATTTTCATAGTAAGAGGTTCACCATTAGAGTTAAAACTGTATCTTCTCGTTGAGAATTTAACTTTTTTTTCAAATCCGGTTTTCTTTTCTGGTACAGGAACAATTTTCTTGAACGTTACGGATTATTTATTTATATTCTCTCCCTTTCACGGGTTTTGAGATTCTTTACATAAGCACTCCTCCCCTCTATATTCTTGATTCTCACCTTAACAAAACCTCTCCAGAGTGCGAGGTGGAAATCGAACCCGCAACCAGACGGAGTGGGTGCAATGCTCATGCCCTAGATTCAACGACCAACTCACCCTCCCTAATTTCCCCAACGGAAAAACTATCAAATATTCTATTCCGGGTTGGAAATTGAAATTTTCTTGGAAAATTCATCTCTCCCGGTTACAGACTCATGTATTTTGTTCATGAATGGTGTTTTTGTTGGAATCGAGAGGTTGACAACTCGTCTGAAAAGGGAACACCGACTTCTGTTTCCGAGATAATTCAGAATATTTCGACATATATATACTTCATGATATTTTGCATAATTCAAAATTATATATGCTTCACGTACTTCAGGATATTACAAGATACTTCGAGATAATTTAAGGTAATTCAAGATAACTCAGTATAACTCGATATACTTCGGGATATTTCAACATCATTCATGATAATCCACATACTTTAAGATACATCACATACTTCAGTATATTCCACGTACTTCAAGGTACTCGAGGATATTATAAGCTACTTTTAGGATACTTTACGTTACTCCATGATATTTCAGGATACTTTGGGATTTTTAACATATTTCAAGATACTTCACATACTTCAGCATATTTCACGTTTTCGAAGATACTCCAACGCGTTCGGAAATACTTCAGGATATTTCAAAATACTTCATGATCTTTGGGGTAGTTAGGTATATTTTACATATTCCGAGATACTTCACGTATCTCAAAATATTTTGAACTATTTTATGATGCTTCAGGATATTTAAACATCATTCATAATATTTTACATACTTCAAGATACTTCATATACTTCAGGATATTTCACATACTTCAATATGTTTCACATACTTGAGAACAATTCAAGATACTTCAAGATATTTTGAGGTAGTTCACATACTTCAAGATACTTCGCATACATAAAAACAATTCAAGATACTTCAAGATATTTCAAGATATTTCAAGGCATTTTAGATACTTCAAGATACTACTCATACTTCAGCATATTTCACGTTTTCTAAGATACTCCAACGCATTCGAAGATACTGCACGATATTTCAAAATACTTCATGATCTTTCAGGGTAATTCAGTATATTTTACGAATTCCGAGATACTTTATGTATCTCAAAATAT
>WSXT02130052.1:0-10726 GCA_011762715.2 Neuroterus valhalla
ACTTATGTGAACGTTTCCAGTCAACTTATCTGGAAGTCAACTTAGGCGAAGGTCAACTTAAGTGGAAGTTCACTGTATTTAGAATATTTCTGCCTGGTAAGTTCACGGAATAACCGTTTTCATATGGGATAAAACATTCGATATGTATAAGTAAGCTTTTGAGAAAGTCACGTTCGGAAACATGTGTAATATTTTCGATGAATTATCATTAAAATATTTTTTGATTCTCACTTTTTGAATGAAGCAAACTCACGAATGTAGAAAGGAGAATACTAGCAATCTTCATTATTTTTCTGGTACACGTAGGCACTGTTCTTCTCGAATAGACTCGATAAACGACCGCTATCAGATAACGTTTGATCTTTTTCAAAACATGAAATCAGTGGAAGCTGACAGGTTGTTGTTCCAAGATTTCGAAATTTTTTAATATTGCAAGACTAATTTGAGCAAAGAACCTTCAGTTTCATCCAAGATCACATCATGTACTGTAGATATGGCATCATAGTGTCAGGGGACAGAAAAATTGAGATGCTCAACTTTATCTTCAAGGTATCTGTCTCATGTTAAAAATGTAGAAGAAAGAAAACCAAAGCATATAGGTCATCAAGGGAATATCAAATTCTTACACGTGACTAATATAGAACATAGAACATTTTTGTCGATTTTGCAGTCTGACAAATCTGGATCTCGTTTCAAAATTTTGAGAAAAGACTTCAAAAAAACGTTTATCGAAGCCGTTTGAGTTTTCATTTCGGTTAAATATTGCCATTCCACTCATTTGCACTCCACAATGTAAAGGGAAACAAAATAAAAATGAGGATTTGCTAGACAGACGTGGCCTTATATATTTTGACCGATTTCTCCAAATTTCAGTACATAACATTCATTTTTCTTATTTGATGAAATAATGAAACGGAATCACACAGTAACGTGGCAGCCTCCCTCCCCGGGTTAGGTGCATGGAATGTGGCAGATCGGAAGACGCGGGCCTCTTCGCAAGGCTGTGTGAGCCTCAACTACTGTGTCATCCAGCAGTCTTCCTAGCCAGGCTTGGGTTGACGGAGCGATCCTTCTGGGGTCGCACAGCCCTAATGTGTCATGCTAGTGTGTGTGTGTGTGTGTGTGTGTTGATTACTAGAAATGTTTTTGTGTGTTAAATTTGTAATTTCTGAAAAATCTATAGATAATCTCTTTGATCAGGACAAATCATTGAAAGCCTTATGCGAATTACTAAAAAATTCGAAGTGTCTTTCGCTGGACATTTGTATTTCAAGAAGAAAGCTTTAAATGAAATCATCAGGTTCCAAAAACGACTAAGAATTCCCACTATTTAAGGCTACTCTAATTTTTATCACGAAAAATCGGCTTTCTTGAACGGAAATAACCATGAAAATTCTCAATGTTCAACAATTTTTGGTTATTCTAGCGTTCCACACATTTCGAAGATTCCAACTTTTTTCAAAAATACGTTTCTAGATTTTGTTATGAGTTCTCTCTCCAGAAAATGACGTTTCTAAAAAAAAACTATAAGATTCTAAAGACTTATTACTTCTGAAAATAAGGTTGTAAGTACAATTATATTGTGAACCAATCATTTCTGTTCAAAATTGTAAAGGTCACAAGCTTCAACAATTGAGTGCACGGATCGTAAGCAAGAGAGGGGATAAGGCGTTGCTGCAGGCCGAGTTGATTGGACACAACTAAGTGTTATTTGTCCAATCACCTCAGCTCACAGCAAAATGTTATCCCCCCTCTTGCCTACTAGACTGGTCGAGTCCACGCGCCAAGTTCGTTCTGCAATCCGTGCGCTCAATTTTGGATTAGGCAAGTGTTCGTTTTTATAAAATGGAATTTTCATTTATAAAAATTTTAGATTCCAAAGAACATTTGCATGTTTGCGCACCATTTTATGCTTTGAAGTCTGCGTTTTACATCAGAAATTTGTATTTTCGAACATAAATCAGCATCATTCAAACATTATCAGGGATTTCCTATCAATTTTTGATTATTTCAGTATTTTTCGTTGGATGTCGATATTTTAAATTCGGAAAATTAGATTCCGAAGAATATTAACGATAATCCAGGAATGTTTTGTGTTGACGGTCCATTGTAATCATAGGGCATCTAACTGACGACCTTAGAAAGATCGCTTCTCCGGCCCTAGCCTGGCTTAGGGGACTTCTAGATGGCATAGTAGTCAAGGCTCACATTCCCTTGCGAAGAGGCCCACGTCTTTCGCTATGACACGTAGCATGGACGTAGCATGCCCCGGGTAGGGGTCTCAAAATGTCTAATGCTATCAATAGCCTATAAAATTTGGCTTACTTTTGTCTACATTTTCATGCATGAGACAGAAACTTAGAAGATTGAGACAAATACTTATCTTTTTCTGTTTCCTGCCTCTATAATGCTGGATCTACTATACATATTGTTATCTTAAATCACGTTAGAGGTTCTTTGCTCAATGAGTCTCGCAATGAAGAAAAATTTCGAAATATGGCAACAACAATATGTCAGCTTCCACTTATTTCATTTTTATAAATAGATAAAACGTTCTCTGATAGCAGCTGTTTATCGAGTTCACTTGAGGAATACACTGCCTACGTGTATCAGAAAAATAATGAAGATCATTGCTAGTTCCCTGCTTTCCATATTAGTGAGATTGCTTCATTTTAAAAGTAAGAAGGGAATAATATTATTATAACGATTTATCACAAAGATTACACATTTTTTTCCGAACATAACTTTTTCAAAAGTTTCCTTTATTTATCGAACGTTGCATGCCATATGGAAACGGTTATCCCGCAAACTTACCATGTAAAAATATTCTATAAAGTGCGAAAATGATGTCTGATTCTCATTTTCATACTCGCTTTCATTTTTCTATTAATTAAATTATCAAAAATCAATTTTCGATTCATTCACATATAGAATTTTGAATCCTTCTACGGCTCTGTCTCAAGCTATCAGGATATTATCTAATGTACTTCCAATTGTATCTACACCTTTTGTACTTCTATGTAAAAAATTTTCAAAGCCCTAATTTTTTTCTTACCAAATCAGGTGCAGCAGGGAACCTCTGCTCAGAACACTCTTTAGTATACATGGGAGATGGATCTTTTTTTGAAGCATATAATCTACGAGAAAATATCAAGGCCATGCCTGATTGGATGAACCCTAATCAAAAGCCTTATGAGTTTTCCGTTTACATACGAGGAAAACAAAACGAGCATTATTGGTTGGACAAGGCTGAATGGAAAAATCGAAAGATACTCCATAATCCAAAACCTCATATTCCAGAGCGGGCGGAAATTCACCTACCAGTTGATAGATTTCTCATAAATGGTGAACCTTTCGTCCAGTTCCATCATGTTTCTGAGTTCACTGAGTACGAGGCGCTGCTGCCCAACAACACTATTTATGTTTCATTCCCAGGAGGGCCTATCTATAAATCAAAGATAGTCCCGTACAAGCCGACACCAAGAGATCAATAAAAGTATAAACTGATAGAGACATATAGGTCCTACTTTGATGATAGGAATAATAGCTTTTCCTGAATAATCACACATACTTGTATTATGTAGCTACAAAATAAAATAAACTTCAGTTGGAGATGTAGCAAAGTATATCTATATATTGTCTTTCAGAACATAAATTCTATGCCAATGAGGAGCCAATTCCATAGAAGATAATGATAATAAATCTGATTGGAACATAAATTCGATGAATACTATTTTCAACATCACGTTTACGTAGTTAGATGAAGAACGAATCCATACTGGGTCCTTCCTAGGAAGTCATACGCATAATCCATTAACAATGAATCTTGTACATTTGGTAAATAGTACTTCTCAATGGGGGAGAAGATTTAATACAAAATAAGAATACGCATCAAATCCTCTCTTTCACATAGATCAAACACTTCAAATGTTTGTTGTGGGTCTATTATAGTCAATTCAGTTTTCGATGTCAACTTAATGATGTATTCAGAAGTAGTTCTTAGTTGTGCAAGAGTGCTTTCACATTGAAAAGTTAACCTCATAAGCAGATAATGCTCAAGTTCTGTGTAGTTTACAAGAAGTTTGCTGTTCATCAAACTGAAGTCACTTTCTCGGAATTGATGAGTTGGCCTGGCCAGTTGTATTTGTGATTTTGAGCGCAAGCAGTCTTTAGCTAAATTCTGCTACATGACTTAGGATAACGCAAGTCTTCCATATCGAAGACCTGAGCTGCCCAATTAAGAGCCATCTTTATTATATGACTTGAAACGCAAATTCATCCTAGTTCCAATCTGACGACGAAGTCAGGTGTTTTTCTGGATAGGCGAAACAACTTTTTGAAGTAACGTACTTGTGCTTCCTCGACGACCTCTAGGTAGTTTGGACCATAAATATGGAACCCAGAAAGCAAAGTACATTTGATAAAAGAATCTTGGATTTTAGCCATAGATGGCCACAAGGAACATCAAGAACGGATTCTCATGCTAATAGCAGAAGCAGAAGCCAAATGAGTCCTACTAATCTTTTCAGAGATAGTACATTTTGTTTTATTTTGTTAACCGTAAGCCTATTAATTGAATAATATTCTGGAAGGGCCTTGAGCTTTCTGATCGCATCAATTTTGATTTCAGCAAAAATAGGTAAATCGTGCGCATATATCAGCAAGATTATGTCCGTGTTTCCATGTATCCACGACCAAACTCTTATCTCTGAAAAATATCTCTATGAACATGATTGGACTTAGCACTTCACTCTGTAGTACCACCTCAGTGACGGGTACTTCCTCTGAGATCCCACTCCCTGACTTTAAACCACGTCACCCAGGGAAATGGGTACAGGTTTGACCAACATTATTTCTGTGACCAGTAAATTTAGTAGGGGTTTTACCAACATTATTTCTGTGACCAGTCACAGGAGTGCCTCCCTGCGCCCGCAGGACCAGGGAAAGAGGTAGGAGTTTGACTAACATTATTTCTGTAGCCAGACACAGGGTTGCTTCCCCGCCCTCCAAGGGACCTAAGAAAGGGGTAGGGGTTTGACCAACATTATTTCTTTGACCAGTCAGAGGGTTGTCTACTTGAGAAATACAGTGCCTACGTGTACCTTAAAAATCATGAGAATTATTGCTAGTTTCCTGCTTTTCATATTAGTGAGATTTTCTCATTCTAAAAGTAAGAATGAAATAATATTATAATAATGATTTTTCGAAAACATTACACATTTGTTTCCGAGCATGACTCTTTCAAAAGCTTCCTTATACATATCGAACGTTTCATGCCATATGGAAACGGTTATACCGCGAACTTCCCAAGCGGAATATTCTAAAAAGTGCGACAACAATGCCTGATGCCCAATTTCTTATTCACATTCAATCTTCTATCAATTAAATTATAGAAAATCAATTTTAATTCATTTTTCTAATTTTTGTTAATTTTTGTTTCATTTTTATTTTTTGAATTTATTTCTATTCACATATAGAATTTTGAATCCTTTTACAGCTCTGCCTCAAGCTATCAGGATATTATCCAATGTACTTCTAATTTTATCTACAGTTTTTGTGTTTTTCTGTACAAAACTTTAAAGTCCTAATTCTTTCCTTACGAAATAAAGCGTAGCAGGGAATCTCCGCTCAGAACACTCTTAAGTATACATGGCGGATGGACCATTTTTGAAGCATATAATCTGCATGAAGATCGCAAGGCCATGCCTGATTGGATGAACCCTAATCAAAAGCCTTATGGGTTTTCCGTTTACATACGAGCAAAACAAAACGAGCACTATTGGTTGGACAAGGTCGAATGGGAAAATCGAAATCCACTTCATGATCCGACACCTCATATTCCAGAGCGGCCGGAAATGCACCTACCAGTTGATAGATTTTAAGAAAGTCGTGAACCTTCCTTCCAGCTCATTCATGTTCATGAGTTCACTGAGTACGAGGCGCTTCTGCCCAACAACACTTTTTATGTTTCATTCCCAGGAGGGCCTATCTATCATTCAAAAATAATCCGGTACAATCTGCCACCAAGAGATCAATAAAGGGTATAAACTGATGGAGACATATAGGTCCTGCTTTGATGATAGGATTAATAGCTTCTTCACGGCATGTCTGGTGGGAGTCCAATTTTCATTGCCTCCGAAGAGCCGCGAAAATGGTGGATTTCAGAGCTCGGCTCGACTCGACTCGGTTCGGCTATTCCTGGTTAGATTCGGCTCAACTTTCAAGGTACTCTATAAAACAAAGGCCTCGATAAAACATTCCCGCACTTACGTCTTCCATATTGTTTTTGAAAGTCATTGTAAGTTACGATTCGTGACATGGCTGCCGCTGAAAATAAGACTTCCACCAGACGTGCAGTAAAAAGTTATGTGTTTGTCGAGGCGTGAAACAGACGATTCCCGACCAGTGTGTGGCGACACTCGCCTACGGCTCATGCCGCCACCCTCATACTACTCGGAAATCGCCTACTTTCACGCCTAGACAAACAAACAGCTATTCCCGAATAATCACACATACTTGTATGATGTAGCTACAAAATAAAATAAACTTCAGTTGAAGATGTAGAACCGTATATTTATTGTCTTTTTGAAAATAAATTTTGTGGCAATGAAGAGCCATTATTGCATAAAAAAATAACAAAATCTGATTGAAACATAAATTCCATGAGTATAAAAATATGGACAGCTATGTGGTCGAAGCTTAAATCCAAATCGAGAAGCCACATTAGGGTGGTCCAAAAATGCATTACAACAATTTTTTTTCGAATTTTTTTGCAAAACGCCCGGGAGTTTGTTTGACTCCATAAGAAATGAATGCATTTTCTTTTGAAAAAAAAATAATTAAATTAAATAATTAGATGTGTCGCAAGCTCCGTGAAGTTTGACACGTATTTCCCATAAGAAAAAAAGACGTTTTCGTAAATTTTAGTCAGAAATCTCAATATTAGATGAATCGAGTTCAAAATTCAACATTTTTCTTCACGATTGCTCACAGAATGTGAATAAAATATTCCTTCCCAAATATCACCCCCATAAGTCTGTTTTATAGGGTCCCAAAAAACCCCCGTAAGTGAAAAATTGGTTTTTTGAGTTTTTAGCGCTAATTATGTTTTTTTTTTGTTTTTTAAAAGCAGATTGCTCCAAATACATAAAATACTACCTTACACTGATAATTAGATTTTTATTTAAATTGTTAAAACAATTCATTATTGTTTTTAGCAACTTTATCTCAGAAAAGGGTTAGAAAGTCAAGATTTTTTCTCAATACTGCAACTTATTTTCAACGTTTCAGTTAGAGCGAGGTGATAATCAATTAAAGGTAACAAAAATAATTGTTCAAACGATTTCTTATTATTCATAACAATATTCTCTCAGAATAATGCTACAAAGTTGCAGTTTTTTCTGAAATTTCAAACTTTGTGTCCACTTTTAACCTAAATTAACTGATTACTTAACTCAATTAGGCAAGAATAATTGTTTAAACAAATTGTAAATATTTGTAGCTATTTTCTTCCAGATTAACGCTACATGGTTGCGGTTTTTCCTGAAATTTTAAACTTTTTATCACTTTTCAAAGTAATCCTCGATAAAGTTAGATCATAAAGTTAGATCAAAGTAATCATTGATTCATGTTAAAAAAATAATTGCTCAAACAAATTATTATTTTTTATGGCGATCTTCTTTTAGATTAGTGCTAAAAAGTTGCGGTTATTTCTGAAATGTTGAACTTTGCTTTACCTTTTTAGTTGTGGACAAATGATAAATAAACATTAGAAAGAATCTTATTTCAAATAGTATTGTATTGTTCTAAGTACAATATTTTTGCCACCATTATAAATTTTTCAAACAATTTGAATAAACATCTAATTATCAGCATGAAGTGCATAGACTTCATGTATTTGAAACAATCTGCGTAAAAAAAACCGCAAAAAAATCATAATTAGCGCCAAATCTCGGAAAACACATTTTTCCACATATGGGGGTTTTTCGGGACCCTATAAAACTGACTTGTGGGAGTGATATTTGAAAAGTAATATTTTATTCACATTTTGTGACCAAGCCACATTCATTCGGAAAGTGAAAAAGCCCTTATATTCTACATCACGTTTACGTAGTTAGATGAAGAAGGGATCTATACTGGGTCCTTGATAGGAAGTAATACACATAATCCACTAACAATGATATTTTGTACATTGAGTAAATAGTGGGGAGAGTGGGGAGTTGTGAGCCATTTCGACTTCTGTCATGCTGTGATTGCTAGGTCTGTTGCATGTACCGTTCAGTGTTTCTCTTGACCCAAGCTAAATTTTCAGTGAGCATTCATCGCATCTGCAGGCGTTCTTGACCTTCACGTGAACCACTCATTGTTGAATCGCAACGAAAGTTTTTTTTTATACTTGTGTTTGTTGTATTTTGAGGCCCGTTTTGCAGACAACTCTAGAGGAAAGTTTATACAAAACATTCCTTAGGCCATTGGCTCTCTGCACAAAAAAAAAAAGTTTGATAATTGTTCATTGCGTCGATGGCGATGCTTCCATTCTAAATAAGTCCGATGTGGGGAGTTATGAGCCACCAGTTGTAGGGAGTTGAAGGGAGTTGATGAAGACTTCTGCATCGTCTGTATCGTCACAATGAACAAAAAATTAAATAGAGATAACGCAATACATTGTAACATGTGCGGCGGTGCCTGTGCACTTGAAGGGTGCCAACATGAAGACTGGGTAATACACCTGTGTTAATGGCGAATCTGCTTAATTTTTTAAAATCTTCTAGTCATAAAAAATTTATCTTGAATTTCATTTTCTACTACTTTAATAAACATAAATTATAAAAATATTCTGTTTTCTGACATTTTTTGACATGGCTCACAACTCCTCACCAAAGTTGCGAATACCGGTTTTTTTACTTTTATCCGATCTGCGATATTTGAAAGACGACGGTGATTTTTTTTCAAATTCTTTTGTCCAGTAGTTGTGTTCAGATGTCCTCTAAGAATTGAACTTAAAACATTTACAATCTATCGATTTTTATGGAAGATACACCTCGAAGACAAAACCCGGCTCACAACTTCTCACTCACCCCTACTTTTTAAGGTAGTTGTCTCGCGACCGTAACATTCAAAAGTTTACGCTTAGATAGATGCAAGCATTGACAATTTCTTTTCTCACCATTGCATTAGTGAACAATTGTAATTGAGTTTATACATACGTATAGAAGCGTTCTATACAAATACGCACATTCACAGTAACCTTCCCTTAGGCAACGATAATACTGCCTAACCCACTTTGAACCGTTTTTCAAAAAACCGCACCGTTTTCATTTATTTTATTACTAATGATTTTTGTAACTTTTAATAGGAAAATTAATAACTTATGACTCGTTTGCAATAATAGAATAAAACTTGGTATGACAGTAGTAAAGAGTTTTCTCTTTCTGAAAAGAATTTTTTCGAATTATATTTGGAAAATGATAATTTTTTCATAAACAATCATTTGAACAAAATTCGCCGTAGCAATCGTCGCCTCGAACAGCGCACAGTGGGGAAAAAAGCACTTCAAAGTAGAGGTACACGTTTTTTGGATAATAATTTGTTATACTATCTAAAATTTGCCATTGGTTATACTTGCGAGATTTACTTAGCCCCATTCATCGATATTTCTTCACGAAGGCGTAGAATTAGTAAAGTTACTTTTTTTAAATAAAAATGCGGGTTTTTGAGTAAATTCAATAAGTTTTTGGATTTAATATATTTTAGAAATTGTAGATTTTCAGAAAAATTTGTAGGGAAAAAATGTTAGAGATAATGTTTCCTACAACTTTTCCAATTGGTTCAACATAATGCCGTCAAAAGTGCAATTAATAGATGGCGCTAAAGTACCAAAAAAAGTGTTTTCTCGCTTTCTAGCACAGAGAAAAATTTTTTATCGCGAAACTGTCAATGAAGAGGTTGTTTGTCTTAAAATACCTACAAAATTCATATGAAAATTTTTCTTTTTCGACTTACCTTCCACGAGTTATAGCGTGACAAACCTGTCACCGTAGATTTTCCATTGTTTCCGACGAGGGCGACATTAGTGTTGGTTACATGATAAATCATTACTACAGACTGAATAAATCATTTTTTGTAAGTGGGACTTTCAAATTATTGCTAATTATGATAATTTGTTATTATGAAATAATATGTATTATTATTAATTTTTCCCAAAACTATGCTGACTTCAGTATCGAACGTGATTTGAAAGGTTTTTAAAATTTTATATCAAACGAGCTGTACGAAAATTTGTTCATAATTGTTGTTTACATGCTGCGATGAAAAGTGCAATTATTAGATGGCGCTAAAGGAACAAAAAAAGCGTTCTCTCGCTTTTTGGCACAGAAAAAATTTCTTTATCGCAAGACTATCAATGAAAAACTTGTTTGTCTTAAGAAAACCTACAAAATTCGAAAAGGAATTTTTCTTTTCGGACTTATCATTCACGAGTTATGCCGAAATAAAGCAAAGGCATAAAAAAAAGAAGTAAGCTATACTATTCAAATTTGCTTCATATTGTCAAATAACTGTTTTCCACAAAAAAATAAACACTTACACGTATTTTCCATGTTGCACGCTCAACAACAATTATTAGCATATTTTTCTACAGGTCGTTTCATATTTTTATTATTATTTATCAGCATTTGGAACTCGAAAGTTCATTGCCTCATCTACCCGAGACCGCCACGCGTCCCTA
>WSXT02130063.1:0-10726 GCA_011762715.2 Neuroterus valhalla
ATTTGTTTTGCATACTTCGAGAAAATGCAATGAACAGTGCACAAGATTTTATAAATAGTTCATGAAAATTCCACGAAATTTTTATCCTATCCAAAAGTGGTTGACAGTCAACTGAAGATTCGATAACATATTTTTTCCGTGTATGACAGTATTAAAAAAAAGTTTTTGTCGCGGGCGCCGTGTAACAATATTGTCGCCTCGAACAGCGCACAGTGGGGAAAAAAGGAACTTTTTCGGGACAAAAATCAGCTGACTCCTCAATTTTCAATGGATCTGAGTTTTTTCCTAATACTCATGAAGAGTCGTACTTCTACGTAGAGGTACACGTTTTTTGAATTTGTCATTCAATCATTTGCTACTCAACTTAAAATTTGCAATTGGTTATATTTGCCATATTTACTTAGCCCCATTCATCAATATTTGTTCACAAAGGTGTAGAATTAGTAAAGTTACTTTTTTTGAATAAGAATGTAAATTGTAGATAAATATCCTGTATTTTGGTCATTGTTATAAGCAAATTAATGAATATAACTGTTAACAATTGCATTTTCGGATTTGAATGTATTACTTACATAGATTTTGTTGTAAAAATGTGAAGAATCAATTTTTATCTGTGAACAAACTCCAAAAAACAAATATAGTTAATAGGTTAAACAATTTTAATAAACAAATTCCTTATTTGGGATATCTGTGCATCGAAAATTTGCCTTCTCTATGAAATCATTCATTTTCATCTGTAGAACAAGAATATTACACATAAGAGTCCAATGAAATAACATTTGTCATTGTTAAAAACAATTTTTAAAAACAAATTCACTTCTTTGGCATATCTGTGCATCGAAAATTTTTCGTATGAGTACAAACAAATAAGTGTAAACAGCCACGTTTGTAGCGTAAGCCGCATGCGCCGAACGCGCCCTTTGAGGCGGCAACTGTTACGCGGCGCCCGTGATAAAAACTTTTTTTTTATTTTGTCAGAGTCAGAATTACCATTTTTTTTTCACGACGGGATATAGTGTTCATTCTACATTTAAATTCTCACTAGGATTCGAGGCCTAGAAGTTATAAATAATCGACTTTGTTTTAGTAATTGTTTATGAGCAAAATAATGAAATTGCAAATATAATTTATGAAAAATTCTTATTAGAAAGAGAAAACGCTTCAACTGTAATAACAAATTTCATCCGATTATTGCAAACGAGTCATAAGTTATTCATTTTTCTGTTAAAAGTTGCAAAAACCATTATTATTCAAATGAATGAAAACGTTGCGGTTTTTGGAAAACGGTTCAAAGTGTTTTTTTGTAATGCTATTATGTACAGATTTTCTCAATTGTTGTCATTTTAAAAAAGAATCACCTAAATTTCATGGGCATAGTTGACGCGGCCTGACTCAGGAGTAATTTATAGGTTAGGAATCCTTCCACCTTTATGAATTCCAGTATATTTTCACGCTTTTCCTGAATTTTTCATGGTCCTACTACTTTTTTGTAAGCTCCGCCTATTTTTTATCATGGTTAGTCTACCACTCTGAAATTGATCACTTCGTCTGTCTCCATACAGCCACGAAACATTGACTTTTTCGCGGAGTTTTAATGAAAAATCTTTTCTCTCTCGGGACAGATTTATCTTTTTGGGAAATTTTTTATTCCTATTCAACCTTTCCATATTTCGGGAGCAAGTTTTTATTCCATCAATTTGAAAAATAGATTTCCAATCGCTATTCAGAGACAAGTCCCAAAACCCATGGAATTTGAATCTCAAAATTTTCGAATAATATTAACTTGGAATAGGTTAACTTTTTCTAATTACACTCATTATTCATTCACTCATTCTCATAGACTCAGGGCAGATATATTAATGATTTTTATTTTACATAATTTTATTTTCCTTTCCGAAAAAATTCCGATTTCGTTGGTTAATTTTGTGCAGTATTCCTTTGATTAGAGAAAAAAGAATTCACATTCTAAGTTTGTTCTTTTTGCAGTTTGGAACAATGAGTAAACAATGAAAAAATGTATTTATCGTACACAAAGAATTTCTGAGAGAATTTTTATCATATACACAGTAAAAAAAACAACTCAGAGTCAATATATCAATTTGATTATGAAATGTTTGATATCTAAAAAAGCTATCAAATCTAACCTAACTTTACGGTTCATACCTTAATGTTAAGTTGGATTTGATATTTTATTTCTAATAGTCTATCACTCATATTCTCTTTATATTCTAAATCAGATTTTTTACTGTCTACGTTATTCGAAGTTTATTCATGCTCAAAATGTGTTAAAACTCACTTGATATAATGAAATATTAGTTTCTTCGAGAAGAAAAACAGTTTTCACAAAGAACAAAATCATATGAATATTCGCATAAAATTATAATAAACAATAGTAAATAATTGGAGCGCCAATAAAAAATAATCAAAGTTAAGTTTAAGAACAAGAAACATTCGAAATAAAAAGAACTAATGAAAGATAATTGCAGTATAAATCATGCACACAAGAATAGTCAAAATTATATTTATTTGAAAAAAAAAAGAAAGAAAAAAAATGTTGAGCTCCATTCCATCACGCTAGTAAGTAAGTAAACAATTGCTCTCACAAAAAAAATTCTCATCAAATTCTCATCATTTATGATTGAGAAAGTATTAGAATCGTCTGAAATTTCACATATTGAATTTTCAACGGATCTGTCTGTCTGTTGGGCTGTATGTCCGTATGTCCGTCCGGCCGTCCGTAAACACGATAACTCTCGAAAAAATGGACGGATCAAACCGGCCTTTGACACACTTGTTGATTTGTGCAAAAGAAAGGATGAGTTCGTTAGCCAGTTGTTTTCGATGAAAAATGAAAGAGGGAAGCATTTTGAAAAATTTTTTGGACTTTTTTTCCAAGACTTGAAAATTGTAAGTATGGTTTCTTATAGTGCATGGAAATTGGAACAATTTATACCAATGGTTTTTATTGATAAAAACAAAATTGTCAGTGTTGTGGTATTTCGAAAATTCAAAAATATAAAAGAAAATGAGAATTTTCAGCCAAATAACGCAAAATTGGAAAGAAAGTCAGAAAGAAAAAATGTTTCTTCTAGGTAGCCCTACAAGATCGTCAATACGACTTTTCTGAAAAAATCGAAAAATCAAAATTTAATCGCACAAAAAAAAATTAAAAATATTTTGTGAACTTGATAACTTTTTGAAGAGTGATCATATTCGATCGTGCTTAGGTAGACATTTCGAAGGACAAAAAAGGCAAGTCGAGTTCGTTAACCAGCTATTCTGGATCAAAAAAAAAAGAGGGGAGAATTTTGAAAAATTTTTTGAACTTTTTTTCCAAGACTAAGAAATTGTAAGTATGTCTTCTTGTAGTACGTAAAAACTGAAATAATTCATCCGAATGATTTTTTTTTTGATAAAAACAAAATTGTCAGAGTTGCGGCATTTTCAAAATTCGAAAATATAAAAAAAATGAGAATTTTCAGCCAAATAAAGGAAGATTGAAAAGGAAGTCAGAGAGAAAAAATGTTTCTTCTTAGGATCGTCAATACAACTTTTCGAATTTTCGCAAAAAATCGAAAATTGCAGATTTGATCGCACAAAAAAAAATCAAAAATATTTTGTGAACTCGATAACTTTCGGAAGAGTGATCATATTCGATCGTGCTTTGGTTGCCATTTTTAAGGACCAAAGAGACAAGTCGAAATCGTTAACCAGCTATTTTGGATTTAAAGAAGGAGAGGGAGAGAAGTTTGAAATTTTTTTTGGACTTTTTTTCCCTAGACTAAAAAATTGTGAGTATGTCTTCTGGTAGTACGTGAAATTTGAAATAATTTATTCGAATGATATTTTTTTAATAAAAAAAAAAATTGTCAGAGTTGTGGCATCTTCAAAATTCAGAAAAAGAAATCGAAATGAGAATTTTTAGCCAAATAACACACGAATAAAAAGAAAGTTAGAGAGAAAAAAAGGTTTTTCCTGGGGTGCCTTACAAGATCATCAATACGACTTTTTGAATTATCACGAAAACTCAATGAAAAAATGAAAAAATCAAACTTTTACTGTACAGCAAATATTTGAAAATCAAAAATTTTATTACATTCTCATTATTAACGATTAAGAAAGTATTAGCATCACCCGAAATTCCACATCTTCAATTTTCAACGGGAACCGAAAATCCTTTTTTCTCGATAGTGTCTGTCCATCTGTAAACATGGTAACTCAACAAAAAATGAACGGATCAAATTGGTCTTTGATACACTTGTTTTTTTCTTCAATAAACAGCGCATTAGATTTCTCTTGTGGAGGTATCTTGGGTAATAAAATTACATATAAAAACTTCCGTCAAAAGTCGAGCGTAAAGCGCAAGTGCCACGATGAGAATGTGTACCTTGAAGCCAACAGAGCTTTGAGAAACGTAATCTTCATATAATCCTAATTTCGTTATGAATTAGGAATATAAAGTTGCATTGGTTAACTGGGATCTTAAAGATATTGATTTGTTCAATTTACTTCCAAATCTGAATAATTATTGGAATGAATTATAGCAAAAGGATTTCAAATGCGTGACACGAATACCCGAGCGCACAGCGCGAGGTTTGAAATGTACGAGCGCGAAGCGCGAGTCTAATACATTATCGAGGTGAAACGTGAGCTTCGGCGGACGCAACTACGTGCCGTAGGCCGTATAATCGATTGTTGAACAACAAATAAGAAAAATGCGAGAAAACATCAATACATATACTAATTTAAAGATCTCTTTTTTCTCTGGAAAAATGGTATCAACTGTTATCTTGATGAAATTAAAAATATAACTGTTATACGCGATACAAGAAATCTTCCCTTAATCCAAGATGTCGGACAACCTGCAAAGGGTTGATAGTCGGAAACACGGATTTAAGCTTCCTATATGGTACCCCGAAGATGGCAAGAAAAAATTTTGTTACCCAATGAATTGCAATAATAAAATCTGAAAATACTGGACTATGATTTTGCTTGGACGAGAAATTCCGGTGCAATGGACCGGGAATCCAGTCCGAGAGATTTGGAGTGAAAAATTATATTCCTTATTTTCAAGTGTGTCTCGTCTCGAAATTTGGGGAAGGCATGGAATATTTTTCAACAAATTGGTTGGTTGTTTCGCAATTTCGTAACGACTAGTTGGTACGCTTCTCCAGCTCTACCAATTTTTCTGGACGACTAGACGCAGTATTTTGAATCACAACATAAAATCACGAGAAATAATTAGTTTCACGGGTTACACTACGTATGTCCAGAAATTGCTTTGACTAAAAATGGATTGAGTTAGCTACAAGTTACTTTTGAATAAACTAAAATCAATAAATAATTGACTCGAAAGATATTCCTCTTTGATTGAATAAAAATCTTCTCTGCTGAAAAGTTGATAAATTGAACATCCCAATAATTTCAAATCAGTTCTCGGTTGCTATCACGGATTATTAAAAAGTTAATCAAGCTCGAACTTCATTGCAGTTTTGTATTGAAAAGAGCCCAAAAGATCTAAATTACATAGTGAAGAGAACAAGGGCAAAGGAGAGTTGAGTTGAGGCAAGAGCAGGAAAAAGAGGGTAAAAAGAGAGGAAAGTAAAGTTAAGAGGGGTGAAGTTTACAGGGTTAACGAAGCCTGCAAAGACTGGAGGAAATAATTAAGGTTATAGGCATCGGTAGGTAATATCGATTCGGCGAATTAAATTAAAAGTCTTAAATTACAGTCTCGGACCCCTGCACCGAGCTATAGTGACCGATGCAATAATATTTGCATAAACATACATTAGTGATTCTTCAGTGAATCGCTTCTGCCCTGGAGTTGTTAGATAACGAGTAATAATTAGGAGGACGAACTCTCGCGCATTATCTGACAACTACCTTCATGAATCATAACGTCTATAGACCTCAGATGAGTTATCGAGCTCCTTATCGATTTTGAAATTCCCACGCTTTTCTCAACATACCAACCTATCATCAAGCGTTCATTAAAGGAATAACGTTGAGATGTTCTGCGTTTTTCATTGATTTCTTACTAAAAGATGATAAGTACAAGAATGATATAAAGAATGGAAAAATTTTAAATCGTTAAAATATTCGAAACTTTATATATTTTCTTGATATATCAATACTTATCTGTTACAGAATGAAATTAAAAACATCATTCACATCTTCTATTGAAAAAGTTTTAATTAATTTGCCTTTCAACAAATTTTAAAACAATTATGATTTTCTTTTTTTCTTTCAGAGATAATAACCAACATTTTTTTATAAGCTGAGAATCATATTCTTTCATAAAAACAAGTTTTATTGAATGAAAATATAGTTTACCGTTACTGACAACCCCGTAACTGCTACGCGCGATTTCCGAGTATTAGATAAACAGTAACTGTTACTGCACTCACATGAACCTTTGCTGCCTCTAGAGTATCTGTTCGGCGTGAGACAGTAAACGCAAGGCACTTATAGTTACTGCCATAGCAGTAATGGTTACGGTCTCGACAGTTATAGTTCCTGTTTAGTCCGTAACCATCACTGTACGTGCAGTTTTTCGCTTTATCTCGTCAATGGTCAATGGTTTTTTTCAAAATATATATCAGTATTGCCAATTTATGTATCGATCATATTGAAAAAATAATGTACAAACCTAAATAAAATAATGTACGAAACTAACCTCAAAAGTCTTCAAGTTGAAACTCGAAACCCGAAATGACGATCAGCTAATCCTCTCCTCCAATTTATTAAGTTTCTCAAGAAATGTATTGAATTCGATGGGTAATGTGCAAGGTCAAAGTTCAAATAGGAAACCATTAGATTCTAGCGGAACTGAGATTTTGTCAGCTATAAGGCATCAAATTTCGTTGCACTACACATGAAATTTCATTGCACTACTACTACTGCGCTTACCGGAGCAATTCGGGTATTAGCAGTAACTATCACTGTCAGCAAAGCTACGGCTACTGCAAAACGTTTTCAGGTGGCGCGCAGTAACTGTTACGGTGTGGCCGGCATAGTTCCGTCGCTGGCAGTAGCAGTCACGATTTATCTGCTCAGGTTTACGTCCCTCCGTGCACTGGGTTACCAAACTTTCTCAATTTATAAGTAGTTTTGTCAGTCAAAGTGTCAAAAACGTTTAGAAGTATCCGACCTTTTGAAAACGTTTTTTCACCTAAATTTACAAACGCTCTGATGTTTCCCAGAAAACGTTTTCAGAACGTTTGCGAGACGTTCGGTGTTATCCGTTTCCTCTTTGTTGCATTAGGAACTGAAAATATCAATCTGCCACCCATCCTATATCTGTGTATTAGCATGCGAGGGTGAAATCCATAAAAAAATTTACAATGATCCATATTAATTATTCATTGGCAAATAAAACGTCCACTGCAGGTAAGGAGGCACTGCTGCATCAAAACAAACATGGTTGCTACAAGGCCTTGACATGCATATTATCAGCATTGATCTTAATACGTTTATTTGAATTGTGTTTTTTGAACGTGATGAAAATCGTGTTTCTTTTGATAAAAATGCTGCTACTCTTGGAAAAACATTTCGTGAGTACGATGTTGCTTAAATGCAAAGAGCAAACTAGTATCTATTGATCAGTATCTTCGATCTTGAGTCGTTCTAACATTTCTGATTATTTATTAGGAACAATGCTTTCTCCGAAATTTTCCACTGTAGCAGTATCCTTATCAAATTTCTGAACTTTTTGGAAACTCAAATTAGTTTAACAATTTTTTTTGCGCTACAATCGACAACACAATATACACTGCTTTTGCGAGTATCGTTTCCTTTTTATGGTCTCGTGGGAATCCCATCTTTGAACTTTTATTTTATATGTATTGACTTCTCATTCACCTTCAACTAATTTTATCGGTAAATCCATCATTCGTTTTGCGTTGGATGAAGTGCAACACGCATATAAACAATGCTACGCGAACCCTAGCGGCAGCCATGTTGGTTAGTTCGCTTGATGGCCGTCAGGTCTCGCAATGCAAATTTAAATTCGGAATAGAGTAATGTGTGAATGAAAGAACATAGAGTGAGGATAAGGAGTAGAATAAGTTTATAAGAAGGAGTGAAATGAGCTTTTGAAAATAAACATTAGCAAATATAGAAACTTTCATATACAGTGGAAGGGAAAACACAGTTATCAAAAAGTGGATGTTTTAAATCAAAAGATTGTGATAGTTACTACTTTTTTTATGAACTGAAATGCATCAATACAATAGAGATTTGGATTATCTTGAGCTTTCCAGTATGGCGAAAAAATCCTTATAAGATGGGGAAGCTTTATTTACCAGTCTAACGCAATCATCGGTTCCTGTATCTCAGTAGAACGAGAAATCCAATTTGAAAAAATCTGCCCGCTGAGCAGGCACATTCTCATCGCGCGCTACGCGTGTGGCTCGTTTCGCTCACGAGTTGGAGCTCGCCTACGGCGCGCATCTTTCGGATCTCGCAATTCGCGCTCGAAGGTAATCTCACCTCGCGTTCCGCGCTCGGTTATGAATTTACCTCGCGCTACGCGCTCGGCCTTTTTACCTTCCTACGGATGTATATAAAGCTTGTGAAACTCAAATGCGAAAAATCGACTACTTTAATTTGATGAGTGTGAATTCTCTTTTGGTAAAGCTTCTCTGGCTTTAATGAATACATTCTCATCGCGTGTCTCTTGCTGCGCACTCGAAAAAAGTTTCTCCAAATTTACAGATATTTTTCGGGTGAATGAATTTTCTCTATCAATCTTGTGTGTTAGCCTTAGTAATTTTTTCAAAAACTTTATTATCTGATTTTTATGGTTATTGTTTCAGACTGAAATGAATTCCTTTTATGGCTTTTTATAAATGAAGCAAAAACTACTTGTCTTAGCGAAAAGTTAATTTTCCCAAATTTGTATATCTTTTTTCCGTAGCGTGCATAGTTTGACAAAAAAATGAATCTTTCTATTTTTCATTATTTTTTGTGCGACCAGAATTTTAATCCTTCTTTCATTCGATAAACTCGAAATGTTGTGAAGATCATCTTCGAGGGCTCCCAAAAAGAAACATTTTTTTCTTTAAACCTTTTTTTCATATCTTGCGTGTTTTGGCTGAAAATGCTCATTTTCGTTTATATTTCCAAATTTTGAAGATGCCACAACTCTGACAATTTTGTTTTTATCAAAAAAAATCAGAAGAATAAATTGTTTTACTTTTTATCTACTACAATAAGCCGTACTTACAATTTTTGAGTCTTGGAGAAAAAATAAGAAAAAAAATTCAGAATGCTCCCTCTCTTCTATTTTTGATCCAAAGCAGATGTGTAACGAACTCGAATCGTATTTTCGGTCCCTCAAAATGGTGCCAAATCACAATCGAATATGATGATTCTTTCGGAAGCAATCAAGTTCACAGATTATTTTTCATTATTTTTTGTGCGATCAAAATGGAAATTTTCGATTCTTTGAGAAAACCCAAAATTTTTATTCACCATCTTGTAGGTCTCCCAGAAAAAAATGTTTTTACTCTTTTACTTTCTTTTCAATCTTGCTTTATTGAGCTAAAAATTCTCATTTTCTTCTACATTTTTGGATTTTGAAGATACCAGTACTCTGAAAATTCTATTATTTAGAAAAGAATCATAAGGATAAATTGTTTCATTTGTCACTTACTAAAAGAAACCGTACTCACAATTTTTGAGTCTCGGAAGAAAAAGTCCAAAAAAAAATGTTCAAAATGCTTCCCCCCTTGATTTTATCCAAAATAGCTGGTTAACGAAATCGTCCTTTTTTCCGGTTTTGAAAAAAGGTGCCAAAGTGTACCAACAACGACGACAACAGACAGATAAACACCAACGTAAAAACTACTTTTTCGGAATCAGGAGGTCTCAAAACGTGGAGATTTCATAAATTCCGCGAAATTCAATTTTCACATGAAACCAATACCTTCTCAGTATGATGAGAATGTAAAAACAGTTCTTTCGATATTCTTGGTATAAACCCGAGATCATGTTTGAACGCTCTCTTTTATTCAAGTTCTTTCTGGGTATCAGAAAATCGAAGAAAAAATTGTTTTTGGAGTTTTGTTTTGGTTTCCGGAGTACAAAGGCTCTTCTAAAATTAGGAAAAAAGCAAATTCCTAAATAATGCAATATTCTTATGATGGTAATGTTTTTGGCTACTGTTCCTATAAATATTTAAATTCATAATTATCCAAATATTGTTTTCTCAAAGTTGTGAAAAAATGACTCTCCAGCTCCGCTGGGATTCGAGCCCAGATCACACAAATTTACGGTCTGATGCTCTAGCCCACTAAGCTACGGAGAAAGCAAAATTCATTTTTCACAATCAACCCCCTACGAGCCAATTTCGACGAAGTTGTTATATTTTTAAGATTTTTCATTCTTTCAACATGAATGTAATTTTTATTTCAATGTTACGGTTTTGACCAGGCTTATATAGTAATATTATGATGGTAACTTCTTTGTGTACTAGTCCTTCAAATATTAATTTATTTAATTATTCAAATATTGTTTTTTTCGAAGTTAAGTTGAAGGAGCAAAAGCTAAAAACCCGTTAAAGGAAAGAATGGTTTTTCTCAACGACATATTTTTTTTCAAAAATATGACAATTTTGAGCATAAAAAATTTTCAAAATTTTGTTGTTCAATGCATATTTACAAAGTTATAAATTTTCAAAGTTCAAAATTTGACGTTTTTTGCAAACTTTAAGTATCGATTATTC